>JAAXYW010000236.1:0-48778 GCA_036851895.1 Orthonychiurus folsomi
AGCTGTATACCTCCGACGTCGGTTTGGTGGGTTCAAAATAGGAGGGATCTACACGACCACACGCACGCAACATTCCAATTTAGTTATATGTATGATTACGCTCCCTCAATGCAACATGCTATGAAGCTAAATGTAGGGGAGACCAGGGACAGTTGTAACACTTGGCACTGCGCATTAAACTTTAAAATCGTGCATTGTTGAGATACTAGTTGGGTATGATTTGCGCCTGCTTACTTGCCAAAAACATTGTTGATTTAATTTGTAAATTAATTTGAATCAACACCATATTTTTTGTTACAATTGTCCCTATGCCGGGAACAACGGACAAGTAAAACCCATGCTAAATACATATAAATAAATTCAGGTTTTATTTCTCCAGTTTTTTGCCGATTCTAGGGCATTTTTCTGGTTCTCTTATCTCTTGTGGTATAGTTGTTTGGGAAGTGTGACCATGGATTCTAGGAGGGAGTAGAGTGAAATGAACACCACTATTTTTGCAAACTTGAACTGCCTACTATTTACATTGTTAGACATGGGTGTTACAATTGTCCCGTTCCGGTTTTCAAATTGGGAATATTTTAGAAGTTGTAGAATATAAGCTAAATTTCTCATGCAAGCATGTATATTTGAAGAAATACTTGACCTTTCAGCAGCATGCGACAGTTTTACGAAAAAATAAAACTCGGCAGAGCTGTGCAACTTTTAGTGAATGTCTAAAAGTTGGGAACCGCATGCAAAAAAAGGTTTTCATTTTAAAATATTTATAGGGTGAACAAAATCAGTTGGTCATTCCGGTAGATCACATAGGGTCATAATAGTGACATATAAAATAAGTTTGGGCTCGATCTGTCCACAGTACTACAATTGCGGGCCAGTGTTACAATTGTCCCCGGTCTCCCCTATTGAGCAGAGCACTGAGAAAATTTGGAAGCCGGAGACTTGATTTGGTAAAGGGCTTTGGTGATGACAATAGTATAATAGGAATTTTAAACCGCAAACAAGTTTTCATTCAGAGGGGCCATGCATTTTTGGGCGGGCAATTTTTGTGTTTAACCATTCGTGTACAAATTACTCAAATGTCTGACTGATTCGATTAGCTGAACTAATCCTACTTCAGCTCGCATGCGCTCACGCGCGTAGTATTGATTCTGCCAATTCATCCATTTTTTGGACTTGGACCTGCAACCACAAGTCCAACGCATTGTGTTATTGCCAGCAATTAATTTGTAGTTAAATTGGCCACTGCGTCAAAATAGGTAATCGGCAATACACATTACAGTACAATAATTGTACACAGTGCAGTGCAGTTGTGGTGCTCCTTCGGTTCGACTCTTCACAAAATGGGTCGGTTTGGCTGGTTTTGAAGCCCGCCTTGGGTTCCTTTTCATTTAGAGGAATTTTCTTGGCCACCCAGTAGGTTTCGAAACCTTTTTTGAAGAGCCGAACCGAAGGAGCACCACCACTGTGTTGCTCAGCCATGCGTAATGTTAAAATCCGCTATGTTCTAAACTTTTGAGATTTTGGTGGGTTTTCAGGATTCGGCAAGTTTGGCATAACTAACTGCACATCAGTGTGGTTAAATAAGCTATCACATGTTTAAATCGGCTGAGTGGAAATAGAAATAAGAGCTTTTGAAACCAGAAACAATAAAAAAACGCCATTTATTGCCTCGTTATGAGAAATTGGTCAGATTATACAAAAATTTAGCCAAGAAACCCAAAAAAATTTAGCGCCCAACGCGGGGCTCGAAGCCACGCCACGAGACGCCCAGGTTAAGAGCCTGGTGGTGCTCTGCCGTACTGGGTAAATTGGGAAAAAAGGTTTTTGAAACCTGCTGGTCAAGAAAACTTTCTAAATGAAAACGAAGTCAAGAAGGCTTCAAAACTCGCGAACCCCGCCAAACCGACCGAACAACTAAAAACAATTTTTTTAGATTTTCTGAGTTTTTTTGGGTTTGGCGTGGTTTCAAGATTTGGCGTAACATACTGCACAAAAGTGTGGTTAAAATGAGCTATCATGTGTTAGAATCGGAAGAGTGGAAATAAAAACATGAGCATTTGAAACCATGAACACCAAAAAATCCGACTTAGAATTTATATCAACTCTGAGCAGTGCAGTAGAGCAGTGGCTTCTCTACTTTGCTACTGCTCTGCGTTTTGAAAAAAAAAACTATTTTTTTGCTGTGAGGAGTGTGCTTGAAATCCAAAACTAAGGGGTAAGGAGATGTGGGAACAAGAAAAAAAACGTAGAGACTTACATAAAATTACGCAAGTTTCAAAAATGCATTTTAATAGCAAGTAAATACTAGGTTAATATGTTTATAAAATAAATACTAGGTAAACACTACGCTCTACTAAAGGTGAGGAGCTCCGATCAAGATAGCCGGGCGCGCGCAGGTTGCCTGTGCCCGTGTGGGCACACCGGCGGGCACGGGTGGTTTTTTGTTTATAACATAGCAGGCACGTATAAGTTTCTTAGGGCACGGGCTGGTACGGGTGTATTTAATGTGGTTATTGCGGGCATGAGCGGGTACGAGCATAAAAATTATGACTAACGGACACCCGCGGGTGCCCGTCTTAGTCACGAGACATGTACTGTAATGTTTGGTCAACGTTTCGGATATTGCATGGCGCCATTTGCTTTTTGCTAAGCATTTTTGGTGCTTTCGGCGCCCGCCCGCCTAAAATGTCAAAATCGCGTAGGGCCAATTAAGTGCAAAAACCTTGTCCACATTTTACCATTTCAATTCTGGTTTGATTATGTCTCAAGTTTTAATATAGCGACATTATGTATAGGTATGTGTCACCACACATGAACGACATGAAGCCCAAAATTCGAACATGTAAGTATTCCAATATATAAGGTGACTTGTGTGTGATATGTATGGCATAAGGGTAATAATATTACGTCGCACTTGGTTATAAGAAATACATTTTTGGTTAAGTGAACTAGCTTTCGGCGTATGGATAGCATCAGCACCCGCATCCTATTTATATTCTTAATCCTAGCCAAATTACTCGTTCGTGGTATTATACGTATTGTGGTCATACAGTCCAGAAGACATATTATAAAGAATTGGTTCGAGAAAATCCAAGGATATGGAAACAAAAACCGGTCAAACAGCTCTTGACGTCATATACATTGGAGCTAAGGAAAAGCATACTTACTTGAAGTTGGATGCTCATCTTAACTTATGTTTATAATTACATTTACTCCAAGTTATGTTTGTACTTCCCATATTTCTTACCGCAGCAGGTTGTGTTGTGCATCTTTCGAGTCTCAGCCTTTCAGCACTTTCTATTCAGCACTTGAAAATCTAAACACATTTAAACTTTAAGTACAGATCACTCATAAATAGGTTTGCTTTGACCGGAGGGATCAAATTTTGCTTTTGTTTTCTTGTATTTAAGACATTTGGAATATTTTAATAGGGTCGGACAGTAAGCCCACTAAAAATGGGAATCAGTGAGTGTATTGAATAAATTTAAATTTAAATTAAAAATCATCCATATCCCTAAATTGTTATTGCTAATTTCGATTTTTATTTCGGTAGATGAATTGAGTTTGAAATGGGTTTTTGTGTTCTCTGTCATTAACTATATGTCAGCATCCGCGACACATGACCTCAAGGAAGCTCTGAAATGTTCTGCGGACAACAACCGGTTTGCTATGGACTTATACGAGGTACTTTGTAACTTTTCTCGTCAATTTCAAATATGAAAAACATAGTTGGTCGGTATTCCTCGCTACGAATGACAATGCACAGGAATTGAATTCATTTATGATTGCTATTGTTTTGCCAAGGTTTTGCGCGAAAATAATCCGAAGGACAACCTTTTGGTTTCACCGTTGAGTCTGCGAACGATTATGGCAATGGTCCAAGCAGGAGCAGAGGGCAACACCGCAAAGGAAATTCTGGTTGGAATGAGATTTCCAGAAAATAACAGCGAACTCTTTAATTCGTATTCAGCCATGCGAAATATTGGAGACTATTTGGTAAACACACTTGTATAGTGGTTTCCACTCATAACTACTCAGCTAACTAATACCTGCTTTGCTTTGCAAATATTTCAGAGACGCAGGGATGACAAACCAAGTACCACATTTCCAGTTACGATTGAAGAGGCTAACCGAATATTTATCAAAACAGGCTACCCAATCAAACACAGTTTTCAAGGAATTTTAAAGCACCACTTCCAAGCCCCGTTGTCTCAGATTAATTTTACAAATGGAAAGAAAGCAGCTGAAGAAATCAACAATTGGGTCTCGGATCAAACACAGCAGAAGATTACCAGACTGATTGAAGGAGGTAAAGGGTGCCTTATTGCCTTAATTTTGATTTTATCAGTGAAACGGGTGTTATTCTTTTCAGATGCTTTAAACAATTTGACGAAACTGGTATTGGTTAATACACTTTACTTCAAGGGACCATGGGAAAATAGATTTCACGGAAGGGCAACGCAAAAACAGGAATTCCACGGATTGGACGGGCGAAAAACCTTGGTGGACATGATGAATATTGACGCGAACTTCATTGTAGAAAATTTTGAGGAGTTGAATGCAAAAGCAGTGGTACTGCCTTACGAGGTAAACAAGTGATTCTGTAAAGATAAGCTACGGACGGACGGAATTGCAATGACGTTTGTTATGCGCATATAGGGAAATCGATTTCGATTTGTTGTACTCTTGCCAAATGAGCGTTTCGGTCTAAAAGATTTGGAGATCAAACTGAAAGGTTATTCCTTGTCGCAACTTTTCGAGAAATTGTCAAGCAACAAAGTGAAATATGTCGACTTGTCGATTCCAAGATTTTCAATTGAATCCTCCTTTGACTTGATGGATGTTATGAAAGCTGTGAGTAAAATATATTGGCAAAAATGTGGGATCAAAAATTTAGGGTAACCATCAAATGATACTTCGGATTTAGATGAACATCAAGGATTTGTTCAACGAAAAGAAAGCAAACTTGAAGGGAATTGTGGACGTGGAAGGAGAAAAACTATATGTGAACAAACTTGTTCAAAAAACATTCCTGCATGTTGCGGAGACTGGATCTGAGGCTGGAAGTGCAACCTTTGGCAAGTGTCAAATACTATTTTATTTATATTTTATAAAATCAAGGACATAATCTGATTGTATTCTCAAATAGCTGCAATTTTCTCTCCATTGAGCATTGGCCCAACGTTGCAAGACACAATTGTCGTGGATCATCCATTCATGGGTTTCATTTATGATTCGACATTAAATTTGAATCTCTTTTCATTCCGCAAAACATCATTTTGAGCAGTGTTATATATGTATGATCCGATCCATGAAATAATTTGACGTGTTGAATTTGATTAAAACGAGAATATGACTGAATCGTGTCAAATATTGCTCAAACTTGCCGCTCTTAAATTCGCCAGATATCTACATCTAATAGGTAAGGAGGGTGATTCCTGGCATACGCAATGCTTAATCAAGATTTCAAAAATTAGCAAGAGGACAAATTATTTGTACCCTTTTTTAACTAAATTTTACCCCTAAAATAAACTAAATTCTACACTTGCAACTTCATACCCCAAAAGCTCATTTGTTTACCCCTAATTATTTGTACCCTTTTTTAACTGAATTTTACCCCAAAAATAAACTAAATTCTACGCTTACTACTACATACCCCGAAAGCTCATTTGTTTACCCCCAAATATACTTGTTCCATCCTTTCAATACTTGTATGTACAAAAGGTTTTAATGGTGCAAATATTATAAATTAACAACATTGTTGAAGATATTGATACACACGTTTGCCACAAATTTCCTCCTGAGGCCAAAACAGTACCAATTGGACAGAATTATCGTAACCATTTGTTGTTAATTTATAATATTTGTATCATTAAAACCTTTTGTATATACAAGTATTGAAAGAATGGAACAAGTATATTTAGGGGTAAGCAAATGAGCTTTTGGGGTATGAAGTAGTAAGTGTAGAATTTAGTTTATTTTTGGGGTAAAATTCAGTTTAAAAACAGTAAATAATTTGGGGGTAAACAAATGAGCTTTTGGGGTATGAAGTAGTAAGTGTAGAATTTAGTTTATTTTAGGGGTAAAATTCAGTTAAAAAAGGGTATCTTTAAATGGTAGCCAATTAGCAATAACTAATCTTTTCACTGCTGCTGGAGAACTGAATAAGTTGTAGACGGCCAATTCAGTTTATTTGTTAACAATGTAATGTATAATGAATATAATTAAATTCGTAACAACACTGAATTGTTCATGTAGGTATCGAATGCCTGCCAAGTGAATTGTGCCTTTGATAAGACTCCTGGTGTTAACGCAATCCTGTCTATTTCAATTCAAAGCAATATACCCAATATATGTATATATATAATATAATAGTCTATGGAAAAGCCCATACCAAAATAGGATTTTTTTTTAAACAATCGTCTTAAAATGTAAATCCCCTTGAAAAATTTAAAGTGACTTCACCGTTAATTTTCTTGAATGAGGATTCACAATGCAAAATACTATTTTCTGTCGAACCCTGCTGTTCCTCTAAGGAAAAGTATACCCCTTGTTTGAAATTCAAGTCCCAATCAATTAGAGATCCAATGGTAGGATCTGAAACTGGCCCTGTGGATACCTCAAGCCCATCGTCATTCAGAATCCAGTCAACCCAAAGAGCGACTCCGTTAAATTGTTGAATAGTGTTAACACAGAAAGTGTTATCCAAGTCCTGAACTTCATTCCTCAAGTCAAACTCCAGAATTGTGAAGGGAGCACTTCGAGCAATTCCAGGATATTCCCAAAGAGGTTGATTATCAACGAGGTTGTCGCTTCGGCTAGACGATTTCTTGAAATTTTACACAATTTGTTTCTCCTCTAGAATAATTGAAATAAACATAAACCAGAAATAGATTTGTCAAATTTCTTACTGCAATTAAGTCGTCAAAGTCTTTCAAATTCCATTCGCCGTTGCAAGGTTTCCCGATTGGTGCTTTAATTTTCCACAAGTCATTGAAATCAACCGCGATTCCCTTGAGAACTCCTTTGCATGGAATAATTTTAACATCTGCACTCATGCAAAATTGGAGTTGTTTAACAGAGTACCAGAAGAAAAGGTTGTGCCAAGGTAGCATAGAAGATTGAAAAAACGGATCGCCAATGACAATATCAACCTGTGAAAATAAAAGTTGGTAGTCAGACCAAAATGTGTAGTGCACTTAAGGCTAACTTTGAGGATATTCATTATTTTTATTACCTTGTCATTGTGAAAGTCCGCATGAGTCAATTGATCAAAATCTTTTCCTAAAACTTCAATTTGTGAAAAGACTTTCATTTCTGTGACTAAATCCCTCATCATGTACGCTGAGCTATTTGTCATTTCCAAGGCGTACACTTTCTTTGCACCAAGGCCTGCTGCGATGAAGGCAAGATGTGAGCACTCACTCAAGATCAGGACCGTAGCGTCCTTCCGTTCCTTAAGTGTGTCCTGCAATACCTGGATGTACTTTTGATTTCTCTTATTGTCATTCCACATTCCAATTCTGGTTCGGCTAAGTGTAGTATGAACTCCACAATCACATATTGGTCTCTCCTTTGGAACCGGTGGTGCTGGAGATTGTGACGAACAGACTTTATACCAAAATGAAAACTCATCATGGAATGACTGAAGAGAATATTCTTCGCCTTTAACAATTTCTAGTGGTTTCGGGTGGTAATAAGCGGCTTGCATCCAATGGTCTCTCCAGGCTAAATCCACCTCACCGGCCCAACTGGGTTTACAACTAATTGTAAATTTACCCAAAGGATCCATAACCAAATCCCACCACGTAAAAACGCTGGTAGACTTTCCAGAGTGCTTAGCAGTAAAAGTCCTAAGGGAAGAGTCATTGTCCGGAATTGGTCCATTACAGTTGTTCCAATCAAACCTTCAAAAAATATGTAAGAAACAGTTAGTTCTCAAAATACTAGTTCTACGCTAATGAAATTATCAAATATTAAAGTACTGAAACACAGGAATTGGATCTGAGAGCTTGACAAACTGATGAGGTTTAATTTCACTGAGCTGTAGGTCTTGGACGCTGGGAACTCCGTGGCAATCTCCAATCTTCTTAGAAAAATTTACCATAACTCCATTTGGTAAAGCGATCGGGTTTAAGCGGTTCCAAGTAGTTACTAAAGGACAATCGACCACCTGGGCATAAAGTACAGCTGATGTAGGAATTACAATGCAATCCTCCTAAAAACATAGAATTATTAAATTAAAAGTGGTAACCAACCATTAACTTGAGTTTTGAGTAGTGGGAACATTAGATACGCTGCGCATACGGTCATTAAATGCTGATGAGCATGGTTGAAAGTTCCGATTGCTCCTTCACCAATTAACTCTGTATCAAAAACTTCAGTAACTAGAATGTTCGCTCGCTTCGGCATGTCCAGTCCTGAGCCAACCAGAACATCAGTAGATCGCTTGGATATTAGCGTCACTTTGTCTTTCATTTTGTTTCTTTGAAGGACCTTAGCTGCACAATTGGCCATTGGCCCGAAAGCCTAAGATTTATGCCAAATCTAACATTAATGGAATCTATAGAATGGGCAGTAAATATTGCAAAGGAAAGGACGCTTACCTCGCAGGCGTAAACCTGGTTTGCTCCAGAAGCAACGGCCATCATAGAAAGCAGCCCTGTACCCGTACCTATATCCAAAACTGTAGCTTCTTGGCCTTGACCTTGTATCAATTTAACAGCAATTTTCAGAGCTTCATAGTACTTCATATTCTGGAAAGCAACAAGGTATTAAGTAAAATATATAAGCTTACGTTTTATATTGCCACATAATAAAATGTTCTAAACTATCTAACAGTATCTTACCCTATCATGGTCATGAAGCATGTCAGCATATGCGGCTGCAACCAAAAAGTATTTTACATATCAATTAGGATTAAAATTAAAATATTATAAAATTATTAGTTATATCTATATCTAGGTATATATCTATTATTTTATCTATGATTTAAGTTGCAATTAATGTATTGTAGTGATTAGTGATTAGAATACTTTCTACAACCAACCCCGTGCAATTTCTTGATGATAGTCATAATCCGCATCTTGTTCGACCCATTCAACACTCCCACATGTTGGATTTATCACTTGAATAAAGTCGCCACTCTTTTTTGTCTCCGTCGCAAATTCAGCACTCATTGTTTTAGCTTCAAATGACTTAAAAATAAATGCCCTTTGAGGATTCAATAAATGAAAAACCCTCCTTACAAACATCCACTTTAAAATATATCACTAACACCAAAGCGGAAGCGGTTTCAACTTCAACACGATATAAAATTAAATTCCTGAATCCCCAACATGTAACAAGTTATAGCGAATTCAAATGCCGAACTTCGTGCATGAGAATTTCAAATTAGGGGTAATTTCCTCCACACGCCATTCTACTCGTTTCTTCATTCCCCAACCCACTGCATTTGCGTTGTCGTTGTATTTAATATGGAAAGCCACTACTTACTACTTGTTATTGTTGTTGTGTATTAGTTTAACGTCTGATTCCCTGTAACAATGTATCCACAGCCAAGGCCTCAACAAACTCAGTAGACCACTTTAGAGTCTACGAAGTTTATCTATTAGTTTATCGATTATAACAAAAGTTTGTATTTATTGCATTTGTTCCGTACTCTATTCGTCTATTCTATACCTGGCTATCTTGGTTCCTTAATTGGTAGCTCCTAGTTCTTATTTTCCGTTTACTTGCCTTTTTCATTTGTCCTTTTTGCCTTGACTTTACAGGGTTTAATTCCCAAATCATTGCTAGATTCAGATTCTAGTTTTCTAACGGGAGCAAGAGCTATACTACAAGCTGACACTGCTATTTTAAAATTCAATACAATGAAGTACTTTGAACCAGTACTGGGTTGTAATAAGCATTCACTTAATTATAGACGTTTACAATGACAATGTTTTCATTGTTTTCATGTAAGCAGATTCTAGAAATCAAGTACCGTATATTTATACCCCTTCCACATGTACAAAATAATAAATCATGCTAACATTAGGCTACGAGTAATAACTTTTTGCAACGCTGGATTAAGTGGTCTGGTTAATTATAATTAATCTAAACATTTTAGTCCCCAATTCATCGTCCAAGCTATTCCTTTGTTTAGTACACATTTTATGCAATATTAAGGTGGGAAGCAACGCGCAACGATGAGTTGGACGTCAAGAGCTTGATATTTCTAAATGCGGGTGCGGTCGTGCGGTGCATGGCCAAGACGATTTTTTGCACATGGAACAGCTTATGTGTGAGTGTGAAGCAGAATTCGCACCGAGACACTTTTTGGCATTGTACATTCTCTCCAGTAGTCTTAGTAGTCCATGCAAGGAGAGTGAATTCTTTTCAGCTCTTGCACCACTACTACTACTACTTACGCCCGGGATCGATAGTATTAGTAATACTTGTCTATACTGCCGTCATTTGTTTACATGTTCTTGTGGAAGTAGTGCAATTTTAAAGTTTGTCCTGTGTAATAAGTTGAGTTTAACACATTCAACATTTAACGCGCATAGTGTCTATCACAATACAAGCACGAAGGCAACTTGCATTTTCAGAAACGATTCCGAGGTAGATAAAATGGCATACTACTCTTCTTATTCAGCATCCTTAAAGGACAGTTTCTCAGTGTGTTCTATATCACTGAATATGAATGATCGAATTCGACTAATGGGTGTCCCACCGCAACTGGGTCCAATCTTGAGACAAGCCATTCAAAGTGGATGGGAAAAATCGATTCAGGATGAACGTGAATACCACGGCACTCACGAATTCAAGCTTAATGGAAATCCATGGCTTGGTGATGGAGAAGAATCCGTTATGGCAAGACGCCTGATAGCATACATTCTAACTGCAATGGCTGCCAATGGCTGGAATCTTATACAATCCTCTGATGTTAGCAAAAAACCCGGTTGGTGAACAAAAATCAATTTTAATTTAAAATTAATTAAGGCTTCCCAAAAATTTGGAATCCCATTAAAAAAGTTCTAAAAATTCAATGTAAGACGTTCTTAAAGAAATTGCACTCCTCTTTGTGGTTCCAACAGGAGACAAAGACACGCTGTTCTTTGAAAATGCTACTCCAGACCCAGAAGCACAAATATTTTCAATTTCTTTGAATATGTTCGACCGAATCCGTGTAATTGATGCTCCTGCTGTCATGCCTTACGTAAAGCAAGCTGTACAAACCCAATGGCCCAGGGGAATTCAAAACGAGAGAGATTATTATGGTTCCTTGGAACTCAAGTTGGCTGGTGACCCATGGTGGGCATCAGGAGGTGAAACTGTCCATGCCAGAATGTTGCTGACTCAGATTCTGGCCAATTTGAGGTCAATTGGATTCAAGTTGTATGGGTCGATTGACATTAGTACCGGTGGACAGAAGCAACCGGATTTGGAGTCTTGGTTTTTCAGGAAAGTCGGACCAAGCTGGCCATAAAGAAAGAAGGCAAAGAGATGACCGGAAGCGAGAAAGAATCCTGCAATCCGGAATTATGAACACAATACACAAGTCGAATCCGAATCTCGTCTTTTGAATTAAAAATAGAATTATGCTGCGCTGTGATTTATCAATAATTATTATGCATTTTACTTATAGCTTGTGCTTGGGGAGGCGAGCGAAGTACTTTACTGATCTGTAAATTTATTTATTTAAAATGCTTTGTGAACAGTAAAACACACAAAATGGGGCATTTTAATTGCCATGCAATTCAATGTAAAATACTTTTTAGTAGAAAATTTGGTGGAGGCCATACAAAGAGAAGACAAGATGAGTGGTGTGCAATGAGTGTGCTATTCCAAACTATTAATTACTTAAGATAAGCCACAACTGGAATCTTTGTAATCGTTTTTTTTTATTTCATTCGAGAAAATTCGGGTTTCTTTGTATAGCACATGATGTGGTCATTTTTATTTGTCGTCTAATTTGTGGATTGAGCTCCTTACACCATGTCAAGTCAAAACCAGTGTAATTTTGTTGACACTGTAATATTTTAAAGCCTTCATGATCTTTTTTCAAATTCAAACCAATGCAGTGTAGAGGCGTCATTTCATTTCATTCCGGCTTTCTTACTGTGAACGCCATTCGCTTCATAAAATAATGCTAATGCTATTGCACCTGTTTTATGCTGCCTGCTATATACCTACTGTATTACTATTTACTACTTATTCATGTGGGTAACCTATAAACGACAGGTTTTGTTGTTTGTCCATCTTGCTTTTGACTACAACAAGAATTGAGAGATTCGTATTGTGGTGGGAAAAATGCTTGAATTCTAATGTTGACAAGCAATATATGCTTCTGCCAATGGAGTAATGCCAATATGCCTCATATATGTTTGTATAATAAGTATTAATTAATTCCATACGAAATGCTCGTATAGAACATTTAATAAAATTAAGGAAGGGGTGAATGGAACAAATAACTGTCTAAGCCTACAAGAATGAGAATCACTTTTTCCGTGCAAAAACGCGGAGGAGGAAGGAAGAATTGCGGAAGCTTCCTCGTTGTACAACTATGTAGATTGTGCATAAACATGCAGACTTGCATACTTGCTTTTAAAAGTAGGAATTTGAATTGGGTGCGGCGATCATCATTCCGACTCCAACTGTAAGCATTCAATCCGTCATAATTGTCAATTTTAACTAATGCAATGCAAGCTTGTAAACATGGTCTGGCCTGATCTGGTATTTACAAGACACGTAAGCCGCTTCTGTCGCGCGCACACGCGCATGTTGACTTTATTTAATTGTTATGCATTCGCTGTCGAATCGCCAGCTATAAGCCAATGACAATGTGTTTTGCATTAATCAAATTTATGTACTCTCTGTAGGAAATTTTTTAGTTACACTCAATTGCATAATCGTATAGTTAAAAAACTCAAATCTATCATTTTTCACAGTAAAAAAATTAGGTGAGAAATTAAGATTTATAGGATCCTGCAGAAGCAGCGTTAAAAGGTCGCCATTGCATTGGTTAGCGTTTCAGCTGTTTACATTGCATGTTTAAGTGTAACTTGCAATTCTCCGTATAAACATGCACAAAATACACATGAAGCACAAGATGAGGAATTATAAAATATTAACTTGAGCACAGTAAATTAATTGGTACTGGGAAGAGTACTTCCAATTAAGCACGGCGCGGCGGTACGGCAGTGTGTATACCGGTTTGACTTGATTACTTTGTTTCGTAATCGCAACTTCGCATCCCAACAATAATGCAGGAGGGCTTGGCCTGAAAACTACAAAATCACCAAAGCACGTACGTCGGTCCAAAACTTGAAAATTCTTGACTAACTGACGGGATCATCGGATGCAGATGTAATCACAAACTACTTTCGCTCTTCTCCTAACTGCAAACCACGCACCGCGCATGTCCAATATAACCCAAATTTTATGCGAGCTTTGAACCAATTTTTTTATATTTGCAGTGAAGGAATATGTGTCACTACCGCCTTGCAATTGTTAGCGCGTCATATAATGTACAGTACATGCGAGGGGTCAATTTGCTGGGAGTCAGGCAAATGAGGAATAAAGTATTGGAATATGGATGGACATGCCACTTATCTTGTATCTCATCGAAATAAAACATTCGGCTTAAAAACTTTTCTTTTCATTTTGTTAGTGTACAGCAAAGGAAGGAGGACTATCCCTAAATTTCTGAGTCACAGGAGTGTATCCATTACCAATTATAAGAAAATTTATGTAAATTGAATAGGGGAGCTGATAACATTTGTGGCCAGTTAAATTTGTTCAATTAAAAATGAAGACAGTTTTAAGTACTATTCTTCTAGTCGGATTATTTGGAAACGCTTGGAGCGGAGTTGTTACATACAACAATGCATATCGTGAGTCGAAACCTAGAAATTAAATTTAGTTTTCAATTTAATTAGAAAACTTTTTCCAAATGTGTAATTTATGACAATGCGTATGCTGACTCGACGACTCTTATTTAACTTCTGTAAAATTTTGACCAGTTGTTCCACCACAACTTCACCACGTATTTAGCAGTGCAGAAGTCCTACATGCCGTTGGAGATGGTTCCGGAGGATATTCCACCCTTGCAGGTTCTGCACCAGGCGGTTATTCAAATTCCTATTCTGGAGTAGACAGTTTTGCTGATCCAAACAACCGAGGTCCTGAAGCTCCGGGGCCCAAACCAGACTATGGTGCTCCCGCAGCAGCGCCTCAATCAGGATATGCTGCTCCCGCAGCGACCTCAATCAGGATATGCTGCTCCCGCAGCGCCTCAATCAGGATATGCTGCTCCCGCAGCGCCTCAATCAGGATATGCTGCTCCCGCAGCGCCTCAATCAGGATATAATGGTTCTCCCGTAGCGCCACAAGCAGATCCCATTAAAAATGCTGCCACCGATGATGATGCCAATACTTTAGATGACTTCACAAAGGATGAATTGGATACAGCGATTAACACACAGGATGCAATACTTCCGGATAGCAGCCCGTCTTCCACGACAACTACCAGAAGCACCAATTGAGGAGGAGGAGGAAGAAATTGATTTTACGCCACCTAGAAGATCACTTTTGTCCAGATTTTTCTCATTCCTAACGGTAATTTAATCAAAATTTTCAAATGTTCAAAGGTTAGCTAAATTCTAATGTTTTTTTTGCTTTTGCAGAAACAATTTTCTGCAATCATGTCATTCCTTAGAAGAATATGGGGTCGCATCCGTGGCGGAAATTAAGTTAACAAACTGCACGCTTAATTAACCTAGAGGAAACCATAATTCCAAACATCTCACACCAATCCCTCACCTAAGAAAGTATTAAGAGGAGCGGATCACATGTATGGACAAAAAAGAGGCCTCAAATACGATTTACAATTTTACCTGTTCAATGTT
The DNA here is from genome assembly GCA_036851895.1 of Orthonychiurus folsomi. NCBI lineage: Eukaryota > Metazoa > Arthropoda > Collembola > Poduromorpha > Onychiuridae > Orthonychiurus > Orthonychiurus folsomi. The sequence continues at coordinate 14,895 of JAAXYW010000236.1, forward strand.
TTTGTGTTTCGGCAAGTCAAATGAGTTTCGGATTAATGTTAAAAATAAAATATTGAAGGGCACTTGCTTCATGTACTGTTCCACTGATTCTTGAATCTGTTTTAATTGTGAAGACCGTTCTGAATTTATTACTTTACTAAAAATTAATTAGGTAATCTTGTTCTGCCACAACGGTTTACTAGACTTACTTGTAGTATGTAGTGCTGGATATTGATATTGGCTTTGGCCTATTTGAGTATTTCTAAATTACACGAGAATCAGCGCTATGAACTGTTACATTTTAGTTGAGCCTTCATCCCGGAGCTCTAGCCCAGATGCTTCCGTAAATAGAAATGCGCCTAAGCTGTCACGTCACATGCCAATTTGTTTCATTGTCAGCGCCAGTAGTAACTTGTAAGCATATTATATCCATGTCCAACTGAAAGATGCTGCACAATAGATTCAATTAGACTCGTTGCGGAAAATCAGTAAAATGCAAATGGAAGACACAAATACACCCCTGAATAAACTCCACTCCAGCTTTACAAATTAACTCTGTTGACGGTAATATGCGTAAATATAAAAGGTTGCAGTGTTGCCAAGTACCCATTCTGAAAATTTCTTGATCAAAATGTGAAATTGTGAATGAAGAGCAGAGTAGCAGAGCCATATGGCTTGCACATGGCAGTCATTTGTCGGAAGTAAAGTGCAAAATTCTTTGCAAATGCGGAAAACAAAATATCAACTGAAAGAAGAAATATCACCAATTGACAAATTAGAAATTCGAATTAAAAAATGCAATTTTAATCCGAGGAATTTCGAGCAGCCCATGCGAAGCCAGCAGGCAAATGCAAAGTTTTGGACACTTACACTTTCAAAACTGTACCCAGAATATTTGCAAGTATTCAATTTGAATTTTTCTTGTTTCTTCTGCTTGCCTCCATCCAACCATATCCAAAGAAATCTATGCATGACAGCATGTTTGAACTAAAGGATGTTCTGAAAAAATCGACTGCGATTTCACTCCAAGAAGAATACACAATTGGTTTTGAATTCACCATCTGCAGTTTATTTGCCATGTTTTGCGGAAGTAAAAGGATATTTTTTCCACTTTGGCCATCATGCATATGGCGAAAATGCACTTTGTATATTTTGTGAACATAAAATAAGTAAAAAAGTATAATATGTACACTCTTCTCCAACAGCTAATGATATCGTGGTTTCAGACTAGTCGCAATTTTACAACACAACTAGTTTTTAAATATTACTCTGCATTTATGAATATTTGTCTGCTCTTCATTCACCATTTTGCATATTTGCTTGAGCGGCTATGCAGGAAATTTTCAGAATGAGCACCTGCAACACTACCTTTTTCTTTTAGGCGGCCCATACAGGAAGTTTGAGGTGCCTACACGGAAACGGCCCATACGGGAATGACGCCCGCTGACTGTCTGAAAACACTGAAAAGTGAAGTCATGTTTGCATTCTGTTTTCTATTGTTCAAGAGCACCTCACAAATTAGAACGGTGGGGCATTGCGCCGAAATGAACTTTGCTCAAAATCCCACCGAAATGAAATGCGGGACTGCGGACAGAGTTTGAGTTCCAACCCTTCTACTGCACCTCAACCTGTTGCGGAGGGATAGGGAGGAAGACGAAGTGTGAAAAAGTTTACTCTGGTCAACCCTCCAATGATTTCAATTAATTAATTTACTTCCATAAAAGCTACAAATATTTCGAATTGTAGTTTTTCAGCTACAGAAAAGTTCCGGTCAGCTTAATTAGCCAGCAATCAAGGTGATGGACGACAGAGTGAGTCACAGTCCCGCTGATATTTTTCGAGACGAATGTGAACCCCGTCCACCTCCACTTTTTCCACTTGTTCCAACACCCTTCGATATGGTAAGTCTTGGTTGTGTAATTAGTATCTTATATGGTTGGTGGTGTCAAATTACGTTGTGATTTAATACCACACGACAGTGAGGCAGTCTTGAACGTAAAACTTTGAATGGATGGATGAGTTGAATATGCGGGCTAGTACCCTACATGTAAACTATCACTTTGATGCAAAGGTACAACTAAGTGGTCATTTCTGTTTAAGTACGGCTAAAGAATAATATTTAAAAAAATCTAGTGAAGTCCTATGCCAAATCGAGTACCCAGACTTTCGACAATAATTGTTTTCTATTCTCCAGGATCCTCCAAAACCATTGGTCCCTGAATTGTCTTTGATTTCGCCGAATCTCAGTCGCTCATTTGGAATTCACAATAATGGCACATCTCCAAACTCTGCAAATCGGCCTCCGAACGGGAATTCTACCGAAACAGCAACCCAGTTTCAACGGGACCACAGACGACTTTAATACTCCTGTCAGTCGAAACAGAGCTACCACCGGTTATGGTCAAACACGCCAGCAGCAGTGCATTTCTGTTGACAAGAGTCCACCAACAGCAGCTGCAAGATCAACACCATCTCCACCCTTGCCACCCCCTCCACCCCCAGAACCAAATAATGACATCGTTCAAGAGCTGATCACTTTGATCAAAAAACCAGTCCATGGCAATAGCAAAAATGCAACTTCAGCTCGACGAGCTCATTTCGTCTAAAAATGTATGTCACTGCAGTTGTAAATCGGATATTCAAAAGCCAATTATGGACACTACTAAAAAGAATAGTGTAACAGGACATGTACTCCGGCCTTCCCTTTCTTGTGAAATAATTGAAGAAACGCGAGAACCCCAACAACTTGAAAATACTCGGAAACGCAATGCTCCGCCCAAACATTATTTCGAGACGCCAAAGCAGGATGATAAGTTGTTGCAGAGGAGCAAAGGTGGAAGACTCAAAGCTGCCCAGGCGTCAGAGTCACCAACTCCGCACTATATGTCCCAAACTCCTAAGGACCAGATAATGCCGTTATGGAACGATGGACGTCGAAAGAAATCTCCACCATATTACTTTATGGAAACGCCTGAACAGCCACGAACGGATTCTACAATATACGGGCTATCCTCCAAGCACTTATCCTTTTCAACGAAACAATATTTGCAGCGCCACGGTCTTGTGCATTCCAACTCAATTGAAGATTCAGCTGTGAGTCCAAAAGTACTGCAAGACATCACTGGCTCCAATTCCATAATCGAGGATGGTTCGCGCTCTCCATCTGGCAGAATTCTTGATATAACGGCAATTAGAAATCAACCCAAACTTGCTTGACCGCATGAAATTATTCTCGAAACAAGGTAACTAAACTTACATCGCACATTAGAATTGTATTACTCCACATTATCATTATTATCTTCACTATTATCATTTTCCGTGTAATTACTTCATTTCTTAAAAAATTAGTATTTGTTAAGCTGAATATGTTTGCAATTCGTGTTGGTGTTGGAGTATTAAGAATCTCGTGAGTTAAGTTTGAGTAAATTGGAATGTTGTTAATAATTTGAACTTGGCAGATTATTAGATTGAGATTGCTATATTCTCTTATAAACTCAATCCGGAAGAAATTATTTAGGTTTTACTTTGAATAGTCCGAATCAGCAATAATAATATATTGCGTATGGACCAATAGCATTAACGGATCATTTCATAAACCGCACTACCCTTAGCAACACATGGATACGTATTTAAACATTTTCATGGATGTCATAGGAGTTACAAATCACTACTGACATTGGTAGAGTTGCGTTGTTTGTTGTTGCAAATGATCACAACGGAAGGCTTTTCTTTGCTCTAAAAATCAGTTGTGCAGTTCATTGGAAAACTCACATCTTAGGTTTAAAAATGAGTGTGAAGCTAGTATACGGAAAGCTGGACGAATGTCCCCTGATTCAAGAGTTGGGTGGTTACTGCTTTTGCCGTCCAAATGTCAATGCGCATCCTCGTGCACCGGGGAAAGTAAATAGAAGAATTATCGTCAACACATCTGACTTTCCAAATGTTTCGGAAGAAGTTCCAATTGAATTAACTGTGGATTTTGGGATGGTGGCTGTCGGGTCTTCGGATTGGCGTGAAATTGACATCATCAATTCAAGATCCAATGTAATTCAAATTACTTACTAACTGTTCCCTTGTATTTTTCTGGCTAATTACATGAAAATTACAGGCTCCGTTCAAAACGGTGACGGTTCTTCCTTGGAAAAACACGGGGATTGATCGCCCATTCAGAATTATTGTACCCGGTGGAAATAATGGTGTTTGGGAGGGCCAAACGAGGCTTGACACGAGCCAATTCCCTGGCAGATCCTTAGGTTTCAACAACCAGAAACCAAATAAGCTTGTGAAATTGAAAGCCATTTTTGAGCCTGAACTTCCCACAATGAATTACACGGAGACTTTCCTTATCTGGATTGATAATTATCCGATCCGATTTGAAGTCAGTGGGCAATCTGAAGGTTCCTCTTTTTCGGATTCAATTAAAACATGTTTTGTTTCTTTAATACACAAATATCAATATGTGTATGGTTTAAATTAAGGTCCATCCGTTTGCTTGACTGAAAATGTAATCAATTTTGGAGGTCAACATTACAGCGAAATCAGCCGACGATGGTTTAAAATGGAAAACAATTCTGGTTGCGAAGCTCATTTCCAATTTGATAATAGATAACGCTAGGAGTACTTTTAAAGCAAGTTCTCAGTTATTTGGTTTTTGAACGAAAGTTTAACAGAGCTCGATAATTGTATTGTAGCTTTGCCCTACCAGTGGAATCATTCCGCCCTTTATGTCTCTCATAATTGAAGCAACCTTCCAAGCCCAGAAGCCTCAGACTTTCTATAAGCGAGTTATTTGTCTCATTCATCATCAGGTAACGAGAATATCCAGTATACTTTGTTTAATAGCAATAACCATTATTGAAACTTGTGGCATTTCAGCAACCCCAGTACGTAGATTTAGTTGGAATCTGTATTCCACGGCCACTTTTTGGTATTTCTCCAATTGGCTTCTGCATTGCCACCGAACACACGCTTTTCTTGCCTTTTCCAACTGAAAGGTACGTCATGGGGAACTCGGGAACGGAACCACTGTGATATATTTTAATTAAATTCAAAACGATGTAATATGTTACTCTGATTTGTTAGCAATGACGAGTACTTTGACAGTCATAACTTTTGGGGAATACACTTCAGCACACCTCAAATTAACTTTGGATACCAAGCTGTAAATAATAAAAACGGAGCAGGTCCACTTAACGCTTCACGGACCTTAACAGTTACGAACAACCTAGCATACAATGTTATTTTGGATTGGTGCCAAGGTTCGTATTTGTCTACTAAATGCCTTAAACATGTTACGTGATTGGGAGGGAATTTTAATGATGCCTTTGCGTCCTTGTGATTTCAGATCCGACAGGGCTATTTCTGATGAATCCACAAACTTGTGTCATTCCTACTCACGAATCAGTCAATTTTGACGTGCATTTTCAGCCCCATTTCCCAGATACATTCTCCAGTGGTCTTTTGGAATGTTTTGTATATCCTATGAAGCAAATGTGGCCAGCCAATTATGGTCCACCCTGGGAATGTATTCGAAAAGACAATTTTTTTGAACAAGAAATCGGGAGACTGCCACACTCGGAGCCCCAAGAAATCAGACGTACATCTGGTTTTTCTCGTCATTCGGGTACCGCTGAAATTGTGGACGTCCCTATTGTAGATACCAATGAAATGAATGAAATGGAACCGACAAAGATAGACATTTTGGAGCTACCCAATACATCTGTAGAAGCGACCAGCCCTCCCGATAATAAAATAAAAGGAAAGAAGAGGCAAAGGAAGAATAAGGATGCTAAGGTCAAAGCTGTGGCATCATCCCCTGCTGTCTTGCCATCCACACACGAGGTGAAAAGACTTAGTAAGCACAAATCCCACAGTCAAAGCCTAGGAGGAGGGTCATTGCCTTCTCTGCATCTTGTGGAAGAATTGGCCTTGGAGGAGGAGGAGGAGGAGGAGGAAATCGAAGCCATAGTCGAAGAACCAGTGGTGGAGGTAGATTCGAGATTATTTCCACTTCATGTCACCATAAGGCATTCTGGAGGAGGTGTGAAAAAGACAATGCTCTTGGACCAAGAAATGATGGTATCACCTTACCTTGTTTCATGTTTGTTGAAGACTTTCCTTGCTCATAATTGTCATAATTGAGCTTGTCATGTTTTCACAGAAGGGATCCTCTATGTCTGCCGTGCTATTCGACAGTGATACTAAAAAGAATAGTTTGAGGGAGTACAAGGAAGGCAAAAGAACGTCAGTCCTTCACAAAAAGTCTCCACATATAAAAGTAGAATCGGCTCCCGTTCAAGAAAGGTGGCGGTCAGTTGGAAACGAGGTTGTAGTCCCAAACAATTCACAGGCAGACGAAGGACTTGGAGAATACATTGACGAATTAGAAGGAGAAGGTGCCTCCGAAGACAGCATGCACAATCTGTTTGTTACGTCAGCCCCTCAGGAGCTGGGGATTCCACTTTGTTTGAACCTCAGAGTCGCAGGCATACCATAATCTAATTTGAGTATAATATTTGGTTTAGTATTAAAATTATTTGTAATGCAAGCTTTGTTCTCAGGCCATACATTCCGAGATCATACGATGATCCCGCATTATAAACTTCCAAAGAGAATTGTGATGCCACCCACGTGGCCGCTTAATGAAATTTGTCGATCATTCATGATAAGAAACGTAGGCGATTTACCCTTGTACTTCGAAGCAGGAATCGTGGAAAAGTAACGCAAGTCTATTTAGTTAACATCACATAATATTTTAATGTAGAAGTTATCTAATTCTACTAAGCAATTTTGCTCAGGGACGACATTTACCGTATAAAACCTAACATTGGAGTTATTCCCTCCAATTTTCATCAAATTGTGATGATTTCGATGTTACCAGTCTTGGCCCCTTCCTCATTGTATGTGCATGACTGCCACGTGGAATTTAATCTCTCAGACAAAAATCAGGTCCTCGATTCGTTTGCAGTTCTAAACATTTGGTTTAACTTACTACTGGCTAATTCAAACTGTAATGTCAAATGCATTTGTCGTTAGATTAACATGCGAGGGGTTGCTGAACATCCTTCCATTGAGCTTGTGATTTGCTCGCCGCCTTCAAATGGTGAAATGGAAAATGAAAATATTGAAATTGTTTGTCCCGAAACAATTCCAGGTTGCGGATCCGAGGCGGAAATTGAATTGTTGAGCAACTCGAGATTTCACTTCTTGTAAGACTCGTTTTGGTTTTATCAACGAGCGTTACATTAATAGTGAATTTCTGGTAACCAGATACAAGTTCTCTCAATTGAATCAGTCGGACGAAGATGTGAAAATTTTCGCTCCAACTCCCTTAGAAGGGGTTATGTCTCCCTATGAAGTAAGGGTTATGGTGATTCCCTTGTCTTCGATTTGATCAGTTAATTTTGTAATACCTTTTATTTCACTAAGACGGTCAGAATTAAATGGAAATTTATCCCTCAAAATGGCAAAGTGCACAGCGAGAACTGGAAGGTCAAATTCAAACTACTTAAGTCCAGAGCTGAAAATCCGTTAACTAGTATACAGTTTGAGATGCCGCTATTATTAACTGGAATTGGGAGCTTCTGTGATTTGAAGGTAAATTTTGGCATTGAAGGAAATGGATTTAATTTCCAGGTCGCTGATCTCTGATATTTATATGTAGGCTACTCCGGATAACTTAGAATTTGAGTTGGTGGAAATCTTCAATGAGAGAGAAATGTATTTCACAGTGACTAATCTTGGCAACGTTTCTGTTATTGCTGACTTGCGGGTTAGTTGACACTCAAGTTTATCGCTTCTTATACTACTGACTTTCTTATATGGTTGCAGGTAATGCATGAGGATTGGCTCCAGTATTATCCATCATCACAGTATCATCCGAATATCCGAATTAGTCCGAAAACCCTTGTTCTTGGAGGTTCAGAAGAAGCTACCGTAATTATATTTTTTACTCTGTCGCTAAAGCTGTTAGCATTACTGATAATGCGATTCTTTCGCAGGTTGGAGTAATGGTACGACCGGATCGGAATAATTTCCAAAAGTATTATATTGAATACTCTGTGCAAAAGACGGAATGCCAAGGGGAAGAATTTGATACTACTTTCAAGAAGCTTATCGATCTGTCATTTATAGGGGAACATGCAACATTTAAGGTAAGCCAAACGCGAGGATCATAATTTCTGCACTGATCGAATTCTCCTTTGTAGGTGACAGACCTAATGTTAATAGGAAGACATCCCATTTGGGACGCTGAGCAGTGTTGGTCAATGTTTTCTGTGGACAAGTAAGATCGCAGAATGGCATAGCTGCTAGTCGTGAACATGAAGTTAACTTCATCGGTTTCTTTGCTAGACTGAACGAATGCTTGCATCCAAGCAAAAATGCTGTAGAAGAAGGCTTGGTTCCAAAAATTCCAAAAGTTAATTTTCGATTTCCACCCGCCCCAGTAAATTCGGATCCGGCTATCATAACATTACTTTTGAAAAACACTGACCAACTTCGGGGCTATTGGGATTTACAAATCTTGCCTCCTAGAGACACAGAGATAAAGGATATAAAAAAGAAGAAAGGCACTGGGAAGGAAGTCTTTGATGGAAGTCCCGGCGAGACTAAGCAAATGCTGAAAATAATTTGGGGAAAAAAGTTGTCGGGTGATGTAATTAGAAGAAGATCGGGAAACATTGCTGGAAAAGCAAATGCGCTGGAGAATGAAGTAGAGGAGGAGATGGTTTTATTAACTGATCCGCATACAGCATTGAATCAACCCATGGCACAACCAGCAGTTCAACATCATCGAGGTCCTACAAATATAATCTCGGAGGCTATGAAGGATGCGGAACTTTTCAAAGTATCTCCTTTAAAGGGGGCATTGGGCCCTGGAGAGAGCCAGCAAATATCATTTCGATACTCGTATAAGAAAACGGGGCATCATCACAGTTGCCTGCTTATTCGCATACACCCAGCCGTTTACATTTGGGTTGAATTATTGGGAACTACATTGGAACAAAATGAGCCATGTGTACAGTTAATACATAGCGACGTAATGGAGTTCCATCCAGTTTGTCTCTCGGATATGGATCCACCGGTTCAGGTCTGGCAAAATTACGAAAATTTACAATCTTGATTTTGAGCAAGAATTAATTGACCATTTGGATTGTCTTTAAGATGTTCTGGTTGTTCAATGGTGGAAACGCTCCATCTAAATTTCAAGTTGACCCAGAATCCTTTGAAAAAATTAGAAAAGACAATTTTGGGCACGAGGTTTTTGAATGCTTGAGCCCCGAAGGTGTTATTCCACCGAGATCCTGGGCTCCTATTCATATTAGATTTTCACCAATAGAACTCCTCGAATATAGCGTGAGTCCATTGTGATCCGTATTTTCAGCACTATTCAAACTTTTGTTAAGAGCAGTAACATTGAGTTTAACTTTTCAGATTAAACTTCTTGTCAATTGCGATGGTTTGACAAAAGGAGTTATTTTGAAAGGTCAGGCGGTATTAACTCCTGCCGTTACATTAAGACCTGAATCATACGGAGGAGGGTTAATCGGACTAAGCCGAAAACACCAATTGATTGATCCATTAGTGCCAGTCACCATTAGTCCTTCTCAAATTGTATTTTCACATTTTGTCCCAACTGGACAAACGCTAACCAGTGTGGTATTTCTCACTAATTTATCCTCTAAGAATAAGATTTCATTTACTTGGCCAGTTGTTGAAATTGAAGGCGGGGGATCCATAACGTTTATTCCTGATGCTGGAGTGATTCGAGCGCGAGTAAGCCACAATACTCTAAATCTAAATTAACTTTTTTGTGAAACGTGTGTAATAGAAATTATTTTATATAACACAGGAACAAGCTACAATCAGGGTTGTCGTCACAGGTGGAAATGTCGCAACAATTTTCTCGAGAATGATTCGTTGTTCGATGGTAGACGAAACTGCTTTATCCAAATACGAGTTTATGAATAAAGTTTGGGAGTCACACAAGGTTGGACTTCTGAAAACTACAGCGACTACTCCAGCTGAAGCTGATGCTCGATTAGCGGTGAGTTCAGTTTTAAGCACTTGTAAAACCGAATATCTTGAATTGATAATGTCTTGTAGAAAAAATTCAACGGTAAGCCAGAGAGACCAATGACGTTTAGCCGAGTACTCTCTGTCAAGGTCTACGTAGGCAGTGTATTTGGATTGTTGGACACTGTCATTCCCAGGTATAACTCAAATCAAAGAACATACGTGTCTTATTTGATACATATTATTTTGTCGACAATATATTTGTAAATTGAAGAGAGCAAATAAGGATGACATATTCGGACCCAGTTTTAATCCCACTTAGCAAAAAAGGCTTAAAGCTTTTGCCGTTTGGGCGACAATTATGCCGGGAAGTACTTTCGGATATGCTTTGGTAATTCATAAGCTTGATTTTGCAAACGAGTATTAAATAAAAATAAAAATTGACTTTCGTGTATTCCTTTTAGGGATATGGTCAATTCGCCGAATTTTACTTCACATCTTATGCGAATGTCTGATGGCAGTCCTCCATTTTACTACGAATACAAAAGCTCGGAGATGGAACGTAAATTGGCGAAGAAAGGAAAAATGAAACCCGAGGTAGAACCATCTGTGAACTTCCCCAGAAAAGCATCTCAAGATGTTCTGGAGCAAGTCATATTTAATTTGATCCAAGAAGTTGCAGAGGGTTTTTACCCCGGAAAAACCGATCACGAAATCAAACCAGTGCAACCAGAGGAATTGGTTGACATTAAGAATTACCGCAAAAATATGTTTTAAATTACTGGAATTTTGTGCGGTGCGAATTATGAATCGTCAGCGAAATAATTTTGCAAATACATTGTTACACAACACATGGGCCTGAGTTACATTAGTGATATTTCTTTTTACAAATATTTTGTTAAGAATAAATTCTAAGGAGAGAGTGCATAGAAAATTACGCCCTACGTTTTCTCAATGTGAACGGCATGTGAGGCGGGCTGTTATCCGAGAACTTTCTCTGGAAATTATAATCCAGCTAAGTAGGTATGTGGTTACCTTGACCTGAAAACATTAAATTGGTTCCATTAGGCTTGCTGCACGGGTATTTTGCTACGTGCTTAATTTAAGGATTTTTGTGAGGAGAAGATTTACTCAGAATCAGAATATCCGTGCCAATTCCGAAGTCACTCCGAGATTCGGAGTTGGAGAAAAACAATGGGTGCCGCTTTTAGTGCGGAAGGTCCCAACTTACGGGACGATAATATTCGCTTTCCTCCAGAGGTAATATAGACAGTGGAACTTAATTTGAACATCACGATTGATTTAAAAGCAATGCTGAATATAATGTCTTTAAAATGTCAGATTACCGAGAAAATCGTTATGCACCTGAGCCCAAAGGACATGTTAGTTGCAAGAGCAGTTTGTCATGATTGGAATTCCTATGTTTGTACAAGCGGAATTCAGGACGATGTGACTGTGAAACTGGTGCACGCAGATGAGGAGCTTCAAGCAATATCGAATTCACCTATGAGATCCATACCTTGGAGCAAGTTCTATTTTAAATTGATTAATATATCGAGGAGTTCACTCAGCTGCTGGAATAATTATGCCGACTGTATCACTTCGTTGGAGTTTAATGATTGTTGCATACTTCCAGGGATTTCAGAAGCCCAGGTGATGTACTTTCTTGAGGTGTATAGCTCGAACACGAGATCTTCAGAAATGACAAATTGCCGTTTTTGATTAACAGGTTATAAAGCGGCTAGAATGCCCAAATTTAAAGCATTTGGGACTTACTAGTTGTGACAAGTATTTGATGATGGGTAGCAATTTTGTCAACCTGTCAAAACTAGTAAATCTTGAAAACCTTCAATCTCTTGACCTATCCAAGAATTCGTAAGCTACGTATACGTATCTATATTTTGTAACGATTACTGGTATACAATTATTAGGTATGTCGGTAAATATTACTTTTTTATTATTGTCTAGATATTTGAACGACTCCATTTTATTTTCCTTCCTTTTGCAAACAAAATCCCTGAAGTCACTTAATTTGGCTAACACGCAGTTAGCTTTCATGGGCGCAGTATTTCATAGATTTTACCCCGGTGGTAAGTCACTGATATTCCAAATTATGCTAATTAGTCTAAGATTACCTTTGACAGGTATTATTTGCAGTTAGCGAGCCTCAAACCGATCTGGAAAAATTCAGCGACAGTATTTTGACATTTCATATGCTACTTCTTTCATTTCTTGGCACTCCACGGGGGTCTAAAATGAAAGACTTAGATTTGAGCGATACTCATATTAACCACCGGGCATTGGTGAAACTTGCAAGTACAGGTAAATTAAATAATGACATAGGAATTTAAGTATCATACTACCAATTGCTCGAATAATTCTTTCTGGTGTAAACTTTTACTTTTAGAGTTTCAACGTTGGGACACTGTCATACTGAATAAGTGCTACCAACTCAATGGTAGCAGTCTGGTGCAATTATTGCAGATGCAGCCACACATCACAAAACTGGAAGTTGGTAAGAATAATATTTTTAACCTTGGAATTTTTGGAATTTAATCCTCAGAGTTAGACACAATTATCTTACACTTTCAGAAAGGTTGCGTCGCGTAACGGACAACGACTTGCTGTCCATCGCTCGCCCAGGCTTAAAGCACTTGGTATTAAGGTTATGCCAAGGCTTTTCAAACTTGTCATTTTTAGCACTAGTCCCCGACCTGGAACATCTTGACCTCACTTCATGCACACATATCTGTATCTCTGCAGCTTGGGCATTTGTTCCTAAAATGACAACCTTAAAAATGCGCGGCTTTCGTATGTACCAGGTATGAATACCACAACCATAACTTACTTCATTTCTTGCCGTTGTTAGTGTCTGATTTACTTAAAACTCAATCAGGTTTTTCAAGATCAAGGGCCAGCTTTAGCGGGGTTCCGCAATGGGCTTGGAGAGTTGAAATGTCTAACTGAAGTTGATTTGGGGGACACTGGAACCATTGTGGATGATGTCCTGGTTCAAAGTATTATTAAAAATTTGAAGAGCCTACGAATACTTAAACTGTGCAAGTCTTTAATTACGGATTTTGGAGTTACTGGATATCGCCAAGAGGTCAACCAAGGTGTCGAGGAAGCCGTGCAAATTGGATTTTGCTTGAGCAGACTAGAATGTAAGGTTGCATGTATTATATAGATTAAAGAAAGATCTGGCATGAATCAGTATTTTCGTACGTCAACAGATTTGCAAGAATTGAGCCTGTCCAATTGCCTTGACCTCGAGGAAAGAGCTTGGACTCTCGCGCTTCGGCTTCCTGCGCTAGTGTCTTTGGACCTATCACACTGCTCGCAGGTCTAAAGCAAATTCGCGAATTTAATACTGTAAAATTGCTTCAACATTTATTTGGCATTGCAGATTACCCGCACTGGAATTGAAAGCATAGTTCAACATTGCCGAAACTTAGAGACGCTTAATTTGTACGATTGTGGTATAAATGCTGCTGCCATGTCGGCGCAGATTAGAGCTCTTCCGCGGATGAGACATTTGATTTATTAATCACCGCTTCTTCATTTTGGTTGGTTGATATAAAAGTTAGTCATTTTTCAATTTATGTTGCAATTATATGTATAGTTGCATATATTTGTAAAAACGAATGCATATAAACAAACATTATAGTCTGTTTGGATTTTTGAAGCTAGTTCCTAGTTCCTACCATAACACCAAAGTACTTGCAATGTTCCAATGACTAGTCACACTGCACTGCGCTCGTCGGTAGTTTTCTGTGTCTTAAGTACCAATAAAACAATATGACAACTAATTATTTGAAAGTTTTAACTGCGTTTGTGTTTGGATGCATTTCATTTCACCAATTTCATAAATTATTGTTTAGAAATTACAGCAACAGCTAGTGCGCCACACACACGAGCTTTCACCTAGTGTTTTATTGTATTGTATTATTTTAATTCATCACAATCCAAATTATAATTATAACCTTATATATCCATAAAATTTGCCAAAAATCATCTCCTACCCTTAAGATATGTCTTTTTCAACCTCAACCAACCGAACCCGGCTACCACCTAATCCCATCTACTCATTTGTTGTGGACTATGTGGATCCACAGACCAGATCGCACTCGTCCTGTTATGTACATTTTACGCCTCCTTCTGGGCCCTGGTATATTGACTTTCAACTTCACCTCTCGTTCACCCCAGCCAAGCTCTGTGAAGTGAACGGACGGACGACGTAGTTTCCATTCTGCTCTCGACGTTAGCACTCGAACCAAATTCCTCTGCAAATCTATTTATCCGTTTGACGGAAAGTTTTGACTCAATTTCAAGTTCCTCAGTACAACTGAAGCAAAATGGCCGTGGGGGCAACTGCAAAATGTATCAAATATCTCCTTTTCCTCTTCAATCTCTTCTTCGTGGTGAGTATAATTTTGTGTTTCATGTTTCTCTTTCAAGCTTACTCCAAGTTTAAGCTTTTAAGTGGGTTTGGCATTGTCGGCTGACCATGACTCATCCTATCCGACATACAATAACAATAGGGTACCCTGATGAATATTTCACATCACTAAATGAATATTAAGGGTCGAGCAAAGCAAGTCCGTTTGCCTTTAGTTATCATTATTCGTTAGGTTATGGTTTTGGCGCAGTGACAGCGGATGAACGTAGTCAGTTTTCTAGTTTTCACCTAGTGAAGGTTAAGAAAAAAGATTAGTAATAAGTTAGAATAGCTGATAAGAAAATAGACATCTTGCATTTTCCAAGTATGTGTGTGGTTTGCGATGATGTCATCTTCGACTGCACTGATGACAGGATTCTGAGTGTTCTTTTATTTAGTATTTTACTGCTGTTACACTACTGTCTTCATATTCTGTATGTTGTTATAGCTGAGCTAATCGAAAATGAGTTAAGGGTCGAGTGTATTTTCTAGATTGCGGTCTCTTGTGGTGTCTGTACCGTACGGTTTTAGGCGGAAGTAATCAGGATTAGGAACAACTTTCGACTTTAATCCGAGATTGGTCAGTCAGGGGCAGGGTCTCCAGACAACAAAGTTAATCTTTGTTGCATTTCGTTTCGTGCTTTTGCGCCTTATTTGTGGTAGCATTACATATGACGCAGGGTGTGTTTCATTCTAGAAGTATCTTTCCGTGGATTTCTTCCGGAATGGAATTTCGGAATGATGACAATTTATGATCCAAAATTCATCAGATTTTTTAATTTTTGTGACAGCGGACCAAGTAAGTAGATCTGGCAGGTTTTAATTAAGGGTGTAGGGTGTTCAAGTTTTAAGGCAATGTGCAATACGGAGGGTGGCGCTTGACTAGAGTTGATAAATTTGAAGTATAGGCACCATTTCATCAAATCCACTCACTAAACTAAACGTACTATGGTTTACAAAGGGAAAATATATGCATTTTCAAATGCAAGTACAACCAGAATTAACCAAAATACTAGCATTTGCATTTCCCTTGATCTTAATGTGTCGTTCCTTTCAAGCGTCTGGTCATAGCATATGAATATGATATCAAATGCGAGTTCCAGAGTACAGCATATGACGCGGACAGTACGCATAAGATGAGCGTTTATCCCTCTAACATACGTTTGGAGAATTTTAAATTCCAAGAACCTCAGTCTAGTTTGCTTGATGCTTGACACGTGATACATTTCTCGTCAACAAAATTTGACACGTTGAGCTGACACAGAATCACATTCTCATAAAACGTTTCATTCAGGCTCCTTCATGGATTCCGAACATCCAAACGTTTTGTTTGGTTCTTTCGTGCTTTATATTACTAATATTACCAATTTGAAATTAAAGCTTAGGCAAACGCAAAATATATTTATTATATTTATTGCATCCTTAAGTCAAAGAAACTCGATAAACAATCATTTGCTATTTTCGGTAGAATTACTGACGACGAGGTTAACCGCCTGTTCAAGGCTGCTTCTGTCGATTGAATGCATGATTTGTCACTTAAACTCATACGCATACAACGCATGGAAATTGGAGTAAATAAAAATAAGTATGAACGTAAACAGTCATGTTAACTTCATAGTTCCTACTAATGCTATTTGCTAATGCCTGCACCCTACCTTCCGGCTGGTTGCTAGTTAGGTATGACTTAGTCGAACCAGGGTGGAACGGCGATGCGATGGTGGACCTTAACAAGGGATTGCATTTAGTGGAGTGTATGAAATCATATGCATGAACGAGTTGCGAGTATGATCATGAATCATAATCAGGCGTACTCCCAGTTCATCGGCAAACTTGCACACACTACCCTTAAATTGACTTTAATTGCTCTGGGCTAACCCAGGCAGCTAGTAACTTTGATAATGCTATGTAAGGAGAGATTTTGCAAGGCATAATAGTAGATAAAAGATAACGAATGTCAGCGTTGACTCATTTGACTGGTAATTTTTCATACATTCTGTTATGAATAACTGATGAACATAAATGTTATTAAGCTATAAGCTTTTATGAAAAATGAGAAGTAAGGAATTTCAATGTTGCATTCAACCAAAGTCTGTGAAAGGAAACATGCTGGATTGGGAAATATTTTCAGTTTGTATTACTTTCCAATGTGTGGTGAATGAAATGTTCAGGTAATACATGAAGGCACCTGTTCCGAATCTTGAAACATCAGACCTTAATATGTGAATTAAAACAAACCTCTGCAGCTATCCACGAACCCGAAAATGCATTTGTATAGTTCGTAAAATGAATTTTTTAAAGTTTAATTCAGCATTTTAATCCTTTAGGTCATCGGAATCATTCTGATTGCCGTCGGCGTCTCGGCTCGCACTGGATTCAAACCATACTTGAATATGGTTGGCGATACATCTGAGTTCTCTACTCCTGCAAATCTTTTTATTGCTGTTGGATGCATTGTTTTCTTCATTGCCTTTTTGGGATGTTGTGGAGCTGTCAAGGAGAACCATTGCATGATGATGACGGTAATAAACGAATGCGTGAATATTAGTGTAAGTGAATTTTCTACCTGACCTAGTACTCATGATTTTTCGTCAATTTGCAGTACTCTGTTCTTGTCGGCCTTCTGCTTGTTGTAGAACTTGGTGCAGCTTTTGCGGCGTTTGCCCTTCAGGATGATGTTGAAAGAGTACTCGCAAATGGATTGAACAAAACTCAGCACGAATACCAATACAATACTACTGGAAAACCTGATTCAGAAATTGAACTCACTAGGTCCTGGAATTTAATGCAACACACGGTAAACCCTTTGCAGGATTTTTTAAGAAACTAAGTAAATTTCTTTGCTACGTATCTTTGATCAAATTATCAAATCATTAAAATACATACAGTTGAAATGCTGTGGAACCCACAACTTTACGGATTGGGATAACATTCTTAAGGACGAGGGAGCCTCTTACAACATTCCAGAATCATGTTGTATCACCGACCATGAAGGTTGCACGGCTGGCCTTTTAACTGATGACTCTACAGCAACCTGGGAGAAGAATAAAAAAATAATTTACGTTGACGTAAGTATATGCATTTACACTTTATCACAACCATACCAGTCCTGAGGTAACCTTGAAATTACTTTCACTTTACTAAACAGGGCTGCTGGGAGAAGGCAGTTAATGATGTTGCTATTCGGACGGTTGGGATCGTTGGAATTGTTGTGGCTGTCGTGGAATTGCTTGGTGTGATCTGTGCTTGTTTTATGGCTCGGAGCATTCGCTACAGTTATGAAACCGTTTAGAAATTCTGTGTAACTAAATCTGTTGCATTTTATAACACATTTTGTGAGAGATACCTAGCGCAGCCTACTGTGTTGTTGAAGTTGTTTACCTATTATCTCGTTTCCTATCTAGTAATTATAATTAGTAACAGTTAGACGTTTTGAGTGGTGTCGCAGAAATCGGTGTATGATTTTTTATGATCGTTCGATCTTTTGTTTTTTGATTTTGATGGCATCAAGTTGACGCCAACGCCATACTTTCACTAGAGTATACATTTACAAAATTTCTTGCGTCTGCTTAAGAATATTCTGTTAATTCCAAGCTCTTAAGTAACGACGGACTGGGTACTTTATTAAGAGTAATTTGCTTTCAGTTTAAAATTAAACTACCCTGATTCCTGAACTGGTAGCACTAAAATGCAACGGTTGCAAAGTGTAAATATAATTGATTGAGTAAACGCCGATTACGTAGTATTGGTTGGAACGTAGGGCAGGGCTATTTCCTGGTAAGTGCTTACTATTTCTGTGAGATTCAACGTACAAATTGACCGGTAGTAAGGAGCAAGGCAGCGCAACGAAAGACTTGCCACATTCCTAAATTACATTTCTATCTTAATCTGGGTCAAATATTGTACTATTGGCATTGGGGCTTGGCTGGCCCACTGCCAATAGTAGTAGTAGCCAACTTCAACTTCTCGATCCTTTGTAAAATAAAACCATGTTGGTCTCCCACATTTTCAAGAACATAGCTGTCCTTAAACTCCTGAGGTCATTGCCATATATACACATTGTGGACAATGCTTGCAGCGCAGCGCACTGAATTAAGATCGATTTTCATAGCAAGAAAGACAAACGCGCTGCTAGGAAGGAGGATAAAGTATGCGTTATTCTGTGTGTTACAAATAAGTTGTTGATTTGAAAATGTGTGGCGCAGTGGTGTCTTGAGATATCATTGATTGTTTAGATAATAATTCTGTCTATTCGTGTGCAAATTGCCATTAATCGGTAGGACTCGATCACCGCACGTGTTTAGAATAATAACTGAAATTGATATTTAATGTGTCGCAATCACAATCAGTACTACGTACGTCACTGAGGAATATTTGTACAATTTTGTCATTTCCCACTTGCAGCGTTGACTTTCTTTGTAATAAATAAACATTTAAAAACCAAAAATTATTCATGGGTGGGCAGAAGCAATAAAATCCACCATTAACCTTGCTGGATCTATTTCACAAGCGACGATGTGACTAAGTGTATTCAAGATTAATTTTAGTTGTAACCGAGTAAAACGTTTGTTAGCATTATTCTGTTCAGAGCCAACATGGACAGTCTGAAAAACTCAACACTTAAGGACGTAGGGTGCAATACTTAAGGACGCGACTAAATTTGCAAAATACAATGTGATTGGTTTGTGTGGAAAATATAATGATTTGATTGTGCCGTCATCTGAAAAAGCTTTCAACAATACACGAGATTTACTTTTATGATATGCATTACAAATTGAAATTGAAGTGCATCATGAGTACATTTGTTCAATAATTAGATAGGATTAAATAGTTAAAAAATTAGTTCGGGTTTTAGCGCTTTCGCGTTACAATTTCAAAATTTGATTTTCGTTTTTGAAAAATTACATCTGTTGATGTTTACACTAATCTGGGTTTACCGAACTTTTATTCCTAAGCATCAAAGCCTTCGTTTACACAAATTACGTGGAATGTCGGGGATGGGACTGAAATATTCGCTTATCGCTTTTGAAAGTTTATCAGACTGCGGCGGGTTTCGGAGTAACGTTGAGAATGATCCATGGATGTTCTGCAATCTCGGCTAAGGACAATCTGTTCTTCGGGTCTTTGCGAAGAATATTTGTGATCAAATCACGAGCTGCTTCGCTCACATGATCTGGAAAATTAAAATCGCATTTGGTGATTCTATCGTAAGTTGCATTGTAAGAAGGGGTTTCAAATGGCGGGATTCCAACAAGGAATTCGTATGCAAGGACGCCCACACTCCAAATATCAGCTGTTTCATCGTGCGTCTTCCCTTCGACCATCTCCGGAGGCAAGTAATCTAGAGTCCCGCAGACTGTTTCTCTCCTGATAATAAGACAAGCGACAAGTGTTAAAAAATGAATTTGAAATACAAATATTTGTATTATATAACAGTGAATGGGCGGGCACTAACTTGGAGGATGGCGCATGAACTGACCAGCCGAAGTCCGCGATTTTTACCTCTCCGTTCTGACCCAGGAGCAAGTTCTCCGGTTTAATGTCACGATGCAGCACCTTGCGAGAATGGCAGTAAATTAGAGCATCAGTGAGCTGTGAGATGTATGTAGCACTCCTGAAAATATTAACCTCAAATGTGTATGATGGTAATGTCTATAAGACTATTTCGGTCGTTTATAGCAAGTCTTCATAATTGATAAAAACTCTTAAAAATTGCTCACTTCTGTTCACTGAAGCATTTGCTGGGCTCATTTTGAAGACTCTTGTAGAGCTCACCTCCTGGAGCGTACTCCAGGATCAGATAGACTCGAGTTTCATCATGAAAGTAACCAAACATTCGTAGAATATTCGGGTGTCTCAAGTGGGTCTGGATTTCAATCTCCCGTCGCAACTGATGCTCGACTTTGGCTGCTCTGAGCTCCTTTTTGAAGAGGACTTTGAGGGCAACAACAAACTTGGATTTCTTCTCTCTGGCCAAATAAACGTTCCCAAATTTCCCTTTCCCCAAGCCTCTTCCAATATCAAAATTCGCAAGCGTCCATTTTCTGTTTGCAAAAATAAATTTAGAATTGTTAAGCTTTACGCGTGACGTAAGCTTCAGAGCCGGTCATTTGTCAGTATGAAAAGCAGTAGAGAAATTAATGCTCAGTCAACAGTCACGGTTAGTGGTTAGCTTGCAAAACTACTTACTGGGGCTCCGCATTCCTTGATGACGAATCATCCGACTCTCGTGAAGCGGTTGTAACCCTAGAAGATGATTGCTGTGACCTACTGGAAGCCATGGGGGTGGGAGTGGAGAGCTGTGGATCAAATCTTTCGATCACCCTGCCATTATTATTTCGATTTATGTATCCATTCAAATTGTTGGCCATTGTTCCAATTGTAACTGTCAGGCTCCTCGCAAAGGAGTGATTGATAGCTTGTGGTTTAGAAGTTAACGGATTTACTGTTTGATTTGAACTAATATTATCCTTAATTTATTATTGTCAGCCGTTGTCTTTTGTCCGTCTTCTTTACCTACCCCGATGCAACTGTGCCTCGTTGCTTGCTCTTCCTCACACAAAAGTCAACGGCTCCTTCCAGTTTCTGTTTTCTTACTTTTGAATTTTATTTATTGCGCGAACATTTCCATCAAAAATAAACCTTGAATCTATGACTGTTCACGCTTTGAGAAATGACAAAAATTTGCTCATTATTAAGTTCATTCAAGTATTAAAATTACTCATTGCTGCTGTATAACTTTAATCCGATAATACAAATTTTATTCAAAAGGCATAACAATAGTAAGTGTGGAGAAGGCGCACACCAAATCTAAACAAGTACGTGACTTGCTTTACTTTAACAAACGAGTAAGCTTAAGTCGAATTTACTTATGCCTAGTACCAATATTTCATCAATTACCAATAATGCCAATTCAAATCGACTTGGCTTTATCCTTAGATTAACAAAGCGGTGCGGTGACGCATTATTCTAAGGTTTTATCCGAGAAACTTGCGATAAGATGCCGAAAGGTCATTGCAGAATAGCATATTAATTAGCAAGTGTTCCATTCTTATTGTTCACATTATGTTAAGTAATGCGTACAACAATAAGATTATTGCTCTTAAGTAATATTAATACAATTTTGAGAATCTAGCAAAGTTAAGTTAAGTTTTTAGAAAAAAATACATCTTGCTGTTCTGGGTTCGCTTAGTAGGATTTATCTTCTTCAGAATGTGTGCAATTATTGGAACCATGTCTTCGTTTGGAATCTTAGTTTTCTTGGGTTTAAATTTTTGTAGAAGCTCAGCAACAGTCATTGGTTTTCGAAGAAGGTATTTTCTCACGGCGTCCTCCGTAATCCCTTCAGATCTGTTATTGCGAATTCGAATAAAAATTTCTAAAACTAGTACAAGAATAATCTTAGAGCTGTAAAACCTTACGCTGCCAAAGTCAAAAGTGAGCTGCTAACTTCAACCTTCGTCTTCTTGGCTGGCGCCAGAAGTATTTCACTGGCCTTTCTCTTCAGAGTAGGGGTTTCTTCTTTCACGGTGCTCTCTCCTTCTTGAGGATAAAAATCTGACTTATCTACATCGTCTTCTGGCTCCTCTTTCTCGATGTCCGGATTCTCAGTCTTAATTTCCTCTTTTTTGGACGCCTTCTTCTTTTTCTTGGATTTTTTCTTTTTCTCCCCTTCTCCCTTACCGTCTTCTGATTCATCAGCTTTCTCCTTCTGCTTCTCTTCTTCTTCTTCTGAAGAGGAGGAGGATCCATGTTGGCCACCTTCCTCAGACACTCCTGGAAGATCAGGTTTCTTTTCTTCTTCGTCTTCTGATGGCCTGTTAAACAAAACAAAGGTTATATCATCATCTATTTCTCTTGGTGTGCGGAATAACATATTGGATAATTCTCACTCAGAAGAATCCGAAATATAATCTAATTCACGCCCTTCATCGTCTCCATCATCTGAATCTTCCAGAGGTTCGTCATCGGAATCTTTCTTTTTCTTCTTAGTATTTTTCTTTACCGCTTTTTCTGCAATTTGTTGTTAACAAATAATTATTAATAAATTAAAAATAAATGTAGAGAACTTATGTAAAAATTAATAAGTTTGGTGAATCTTACTCTTAGAGTCCTTGGCTTCCTTATCTTCATCCCCGGAATCGGCAGAGCCATCTTCGTCATCTTCCGCCCAATCATCCATTTCACTCATTTTGAAAGCTCTGTTCACTTCGTTCTTTTTGTTATCTCCTTCCTCCTGTTCATCAATCTTCATACGTTTCCGCACCATTACAGAAAACAGATTCATAACCTTGTTTCGTCTAAACCAAATTGCCATTGCATGTTTTAGAGTAAATATTTATGAAAATCATGTATAGTTTCGGTCTCATTCCGTACCGGCTAAATTCCTCTTCTGCTTCTTCCGCCGAAAGCGCTTTGTATTTTTGAACAGGGGTGAAATTATACCAGTTCTTTACAGGGTAAACATCAAAGTGACCATCCTTGGCTTGTGTGAATACAAAATAAGAGGCATTTTCGCTCACACCTCCCTCCTTTAGTCCTTTGAATCTGAAAAGAATTCAAGGAGAAAACACTGCCAACATGTTCTTTCCCGAAAAACACCCCCACTAGTGCAATTAATAATTAACTTACCTGCGGTTTATTTTATCCCCAACCTTCAGCACCCAAGGTTGATCTTCTGCCTTATACTTTCTCCTATTCATTCCGTATTTCATTCTTCTCGCTTCCTCTCTTTCTTCACGACCGTATTCGGATCCAGCACCAAATTTTGGCATGGCTTCTCTGTTTCCAAATGTTGGAAGTTTAAATTGCGCTGAATTATCCTCTCTGTGTAGTTTTACACTTGTCCACTGTGAGAAATCGACTTTATGAGCACCGTTGAATCTCATAAGACTATGTTCCTTCTTCGATGCCCTGGAAAAAACAAAGAAGTAATCTAGAAAACTGAAACACCAAGATATGACCCTTCGAAGCGCCTACGAAAAAGTTATGTAAGTTAAAGTTACTTAAGTAAAAGTATTGTATTCAGTTAAAATGTTTTAAGCGCTTTAGACTCCGAACTCCGTTAGCAAGTCAAAATTTTTGGCTACGCCATTTAAATATCCAAAATTTTTGCTTTCTTTAACAATAAACTCACTTGGGTACTCTGACACTGAAGTCTGTGAATTGTCGGTTTTTAAGATCATCGAGATTCGTCCTAGACTTTGCACCAGGGGCTGCTCTTGCAAGAGACGAAGGCGACCTTCCGATCGAAGATGAAGGTCCACTTAGTCTGGGGGCTGTTGTTCTACCAGTAGGAATAGAAGTCTTAGTATTGAGGGACACCGGTGCCGCAGACGATGCAGAAGCAACCATCTTCCGAAGATTCACTGCGGTACTTCTGGCTGTCATTAGTTTGCCTGATTCAGGAGAAGCCACGGGCCTAGAAGAGGAAGGCGATCCCGATGATCCAAAAGGCGAAGCCATTCTGTTGCTCGTCAAGTCTTCCATTGTAATATACTTCTATTCAATTCAATAGAATAATTTATATACCACGTAGACGTACATTACTCAAGCATACTCATAAGTTATTCATAAGTAGCACAAGCAGCAAGGCCGAACAAATTAGTCTTGTCTTTTTAAAGCTGCTCGGAAATGCGGAATAGGAATAAATAGAGAATTTAATACTAACCTTAGGACGTAAGAATGAGTTGTGGAATAATCCAAATACTTAATTGTCCAAGTAAATGAATTAAACCAATGGAGGATAGCCGGATGTGGTGTTGATTCACAGGACTACCATTCACAACTACTAAAGTTCGACGTACATCACCTCAATATTACCTGTTTTATAATTCGCACCAAGGAGATTTTGTGCGCCCGTTTTACCCCTGCGACAGTGACGGCAAATCCATACACGATGATACGATCATAAGTTAATAATAATTTGTAAACTATTTTCATTCCTTCTAAGAATATACAAAATATATACATTAATTGCTGATTTCCTCGGGTTAGTTAGAGCGACTCGTTTTACCGGGTTCACACATTATATCAATGAATACTTGGTTGCTAGCATTTTTACAGGTTTAATCACATTAGTAGTTATTACGAGAATTTTTTTTACATTTACGCTTTTAACATCTAGTTCGTTTCTTCAAGACTGAGGAATGATTAGACTAGTTTACAGCACGTGACTGACGTCCTTCAGATTTTTGTCACAGGTGATGCCGTTCCGAAGTCGTCGTATCCTAGTGTAATTTCATCTTCACTCGTAGAGCACGTTGAGTATGTGTCACTTTTGTTGCTAGCGGCAATGCTATTCTTGCTTAAATCCAAAGGTCCTTCGTCAGTTGAGTCCATACTAGATTTGCCTTCCTCATATAGTTTGACATATTCCCTTCCTTTGTTAATGTAATCGTCTACATCAAATTCCAATGAAGGAGCTGATGCTCCAAACAGATCCTCAGTATCAACTTCGTTCATGATATCTCCCCCGGAATAATCCAAATTATGAACAATGTGATGATTTGACTCTTCCGTTTCATTTGCTTTCAGATGGCTGAAATATTTGTCTTTTCGATACTTCTTCGACTTGGCGTTGGCTCGTTCTGTCATTTGCCGTACTACGTACTCCGTAGACTCTTGCAGATTCTGGAGCATGCGAATCAGATCTCTTTCACAGCGCCCAGAAAGACAGGATACATCCACGTCACATCCCGGGGCTCCTACACAATTAAATACCAGAAATATTTATTTTCAGTTCAAGAACCGGATCATGTAACAAATCAAAAATCGTTATATTATATTTTACCAAGTTGATCCTGAATGTCATTCCATTTTGAGAATGAATTGATCATATGCAAAGTGAGATGAAAATGTCGATTCGCAGTGTTGTCAGCCTCAGCCTCGGCACATTTCCTTATGCGTCCTTCAATACTCTGCTGCTCAATCCAAGAAAGGGAGTTCCAGTTATGGAAAGCATTTTGCAAATCTTTAACTACGTCAAGCGCAAACCAAATGAAAACCAATTTAAATTTACGTGCATAGAGCTAGTGCTTGAGCAGTTAGAGCTGGGCGGACAAAGGATTAAAGGGCAAATAAACTAAAGCTAACCTTGTGGCATAATTGCGTTCAAAACATTCATCCAAACTTCCTCTCTGTCATCATACAGGTTTGGCCAAAATACTGTCTCCACTTCCCTATCACCACTACCGCACCTATTCATCTTACACCTCGGATGATTTCACTGAATCCTGAAAACCTTCACTTCAACACTTCGAGAATCAAAAATTGAAGCTAGGGTACCTTAGGAGCTAAAATTTCCTAATGACTAACTCCGTCACTGGCTGGCGGCGAACAAAGTAAAGTGAGAAATATTTTGAATGAAGTCACAAGCGGACAAAATGACGCATGAGCACAATGCATGACTTTTGCTTTGTTCCTCGGCGCCACTTTCAAAATGCAAACCTCTTCCGCCTTTCACACAATTGAAATCGAGCTTTTAAAATGAGTTCCCGCTGATGCCCTGACCTCGATTTCTTATATATTTGGGTTAATGACTATTTTATTTATATAAAGTTCAGGTTCTAACATCGCGCACCGTAAACGGGAAAATATAATTAGAAGATCTATTGTTGCTGATAACTATAACGCTATCCTACTGCTGCGGAAGCAGCTTGATTGTTTGCCCACCTTGAGGTATATTAGTATACACGAGTATAAATATGTGAACTATGATCTATGACGCTTTCGTTACATATTCGTAAGTTAAATGAAAGTATTATATCCACAATAATTGTATATTATTATAAGGTCTGTATTTAAGAATTTAGTATAAATTCCAGTAATAATTCAGTAATCGTTTTTGAATAAAGAAATATTCATTCATTCATATGCTCTGACTAGAAAGTCAAGTACAACCCTTCTGCACTAGTTAAAGCTTTAAATTTAATAGCAGACCTTTTGAATTTGACGAATCGAGTCTGAAATTAGCTTTCATTGGCGAAACAAATCAAGCACAACAATTAGCTTCATCTTTAAATTGTATTTTCACTACTTTTATGCAAGTCAAAGCTGGGGTCCCCGTTGTAACAAGTACAGTTTTCATATTCGAAGATATATCTGAATTTTGTACATTTTATAATCGTGTAGTATCACAACATTGCGTCAACATCACTGCGAATTGCGCTTCAACTTCAATCCTGATCCTGAAGAACCTTCCATATTTTTCGCCAATGATTTGTGATCCCCATCACCAGACTTCCCTTTCTTCTTAATATTTGTAATGCGAGCAGTTAGTTTATTATAAAACAACTTGAAACCAGATTCCTTCTTGGCAAGCGGGATGCCGGGTGTCTCAGCTACTTCTGCATTTTGCGGCAAGGAATTTGTATCGATATTTATATTTTTGTCATTTGCAACCACAAAGTCACCAGCTGCAGCGGCGCATTCTTCAATGCTCTTGGTATTGATTTCATTTGTAGCAGTTAACACCAGCAAAAGAGATCCATCTTCCTTCACCGATACTGATTTAACATTTTCTGAGGCAATTTCGTTTTTATCTGTTTCTCCGTATACACTCGCCTGAATTATCATGAGCAGCATGTTTTTTAATATTATTGATATCTTCTGTGGTTGAACTGTTTTCCAAATCCCGTCCTGGCAAACACATTATAGCTGCTTCCGTTTCACCTATTTAATACAATAGGTATATATATTATATGTTGAAATAGTAATGCATGTATTAAAGAGAAACGATTAACTTACTGTCTTCGGTGGTTGCAGCAGACGAATCATCAATTTCGTCAACTTTAATCCGCTTATCGCCGTTGTAAACATTTTGCCCTTTGATCTCAAACACCGCCTCTGAAACAACTATTCAAGTTTAGATTGATTTCCTCGGGAGTTCTATCGTTGGATTGCTCTCCATCCAAATTCTCATCATTGTTTTCAGACACCCCTTCTAGCAAAATGTCTTGTGAATCTAAAGCTTCGTCCTCAACTTGATCCTCGCCGGAACTGGAAGTGTCTTCCGATTCTTCTTCTGACCCAGTCGTATTCTCATCAATTTTCTGGCCATGAAATAGTGGCTTAGGTGTTGCATCCCCGAGTTGATTATCTGGCGCTGAGTAAACAGTAGTCAGTAACGTTAATGATAGTTCTTCCATGCAGTACTTTTTTGGATACATTTGGAATCCTGAAATGCACAGAAACCACTTTCTTTGTAAAACAAAATAAATACCTGTTAATGGAGCAGGCATCATGATGTAACCATTGAAAGTGCCGTCATCATCGTCATCAGAATCCCTAATGCCGATACTGCGATGGAATTCCCGTGTAGCTGGGCTTAAATCCCGTCGTTCGGTTCTATCGGAACGCATTGTTCTGCTTGTCCCTTCCCGAGCTGGCACCGGAAAAATCTCCCCCTCCTCGCCAAATCTTTCATCCCAGTCCGAATCCACATTAAAAGTACTTTCCGTGAAATTTCTCATTGTTGAATGCGCATCCCACGCGTTGAACTCTTCATCCGAATCCGTGGAGCTGCTGTCATCAATGGTTAATTCGCCTTCATCCTCTGGAACGTGAACGGCAATGGAATCTCCAGCCCCCTCCGCTTGATCCTCTTGTACAGTTGTGTTGCGTGTCCCCAAACTTGGGAGTTCAGTCACGTATGCCTGAAGAACAGGCAAACCACCGGGATTTGATGATCCACCAGGAGGTTCCGTCTCCCAAATACTTAAGCAAAAATCTCGGGTTTCAACTTCCGCGGGAAGACTTGGAGCATTATTGTCCGAGCTTTCAATCGGATTCGAGGCTTCACTTGTGGCCGTTGCAGAAGGAGATGATTCGGGTAACTTGTGTCTATCTAATATACTTTGTGTTTCTGCAAGCATTCTGTTGACTCCGTGTAAATACTTGAACATAACGTATTATTTTTTTTTACAAATTGTTAATGAGATGAAATAAATTGCGTCTCAATAAATTTACCTCACGATTTTCTTGACATAGATCCATAGCAGCTTGTAAGCGATCAATATTCGCATTCAACTCCAGTGCTCGTGCCAGGATATCCACTGTTTGATCCTCTGCATCCAGAGTTCCCGGCATTGGCGGTTCTCGTAATTGATTCGTTGTGGTAGGGCTAGCGTCAGAATTGTCATTTTCATTCTGATTTGGCGTATCCGGTGACTCTGTTTCTGATACTGGATCCCTGTGTTGTGATGCATTATTTCGATNTTGGCGTATCCGGTGACTCTGTTTCTGATACTGGATCCCTGTGTTGTGATGCATTATTTCGATTCAATAATGCACTCCGTAGTCTGTTCCTAGCTTCAGCACGATCTCCTAAATGCACATTTAACAA
The DNA here is from genome assembly GCA_036851895.1 of Orthonychiurus folsomi. Classification (NCBI taxonomy): domain Eukaryota; kingdom Metazoa; phylum Arthropoda; class Collembola; order Poduromorpha; family Onychiuridae; genus Orthonychiurus; species Orthonychiurus folsomi. The sequence continues at coordinate 43,670 of JAAXYW010000236.1, forward strand.
TGTAAAAACAAACAACCATTTAGTAAAGATTTGCAATCAAATAAAAAAAGTTCACCTGCGATCTGTCGAATTAACTCCGATCTTTCAGAATCCGGCACATTAGCATTACCGTCTGTTTTGGTGAAGTACAAATATTTGCAAACAGGTAACAATTCCAATTTCATAAAATCTTAGTGTATCTAACCAGATAATCCAGCACGAAGTATCCCCTCTGTTAATTCCGTTGAAGATCCGAATGATCCAATTCGTTCCGATGTGACAGCCACTGCTCGAGCCCCAGGAAACATTTCCCGCACCTCTCTTTCAGCATCCAGAATGGCTTGATCCAGCGTCACAGTAGGATCCCCCTTTTTGACTAGGCCGAGTGTGAATTCGCCTAAATACCTCGAATTGAGTTCAACTCCGGTAGACTCTACTCTTGAGGAAGGGCTTCCGCGACTTGGAGTACGATTTACGTAAGTTTCCGCAGTGGAAGATTGCTCTACCGATGTTTGATTTAATTCTTGTAGACGCCTTCGTTGGCGCGCCGCCCTTAGCAAATGTTCAGTGAATAATTCTCGGCCTGTACGAGAGCTTGGAGTTTGCGTTGCCCCAGTAGTTGTGGACGAGGAAGCAGGGTTCGATGGTGATGTTTCTAAAAATCCATGGTCACAATTACATTGCTACCAATGCAATGGCTCAAGCTAAATATTATATAAATAGCGACTGTACCTTGATTTTGAACCCTAGTTTGTATATTCTCAAACCGCCGCCTCTGGGCTGCTCTGAGTTCCTCCACAGAATCCTCAATGGAGTTTCTCCAAAGAGTGTTTGAAGATTGCGACAGTACTGGTCTTCGCCGAGCTTCTCCTCTATCGTTACGATCCAGTCTGCGTCTTCCCACAAAAGTCGTCGGAGTAATAGATGATTCGAGAGTGCGATAATCCGTCGTGTGTCGCCGAAATCCCCGGTTTTCCTCCGTTCCACTTGACTCGTATGACGGTTCACTTGGGCGCGATACAGATCCCCAGCCTACAGGAAACCCCCCAGTTTGTGTCTCCGGCAAGCCCTCCTGGCGTTGACGAAAATTTTCATAAAGTCCATCACGTTGAAATATCCGGTCAGCAGCAGCAGCGGCGGCGTCTGGCCCAGCTCCGAAAGAATATCTATTGGGCGACAAAAGAACCCTGGGGCTGGAATTCATGGCAAGGAACTGGGAATCCCTGTTGAGTGAAGATGACCTTCCACGGAAACCAATATGAGTACTTGGATTGCCATTATTTCCAGGGTTTGACGGATTTTCTTGAGATTGTTCAAGACGTCCAGATCCGCTACCATTCCTTCCTTGACTTGACCGTAATTCATTGCTGAGGTGATCCCTCCATGCCTCAAAATTACTCGGGGGTCGATCAGCCATACCGAAATTTTCAATGGATTACCTTGAATGAATTTAATCTTCGATAATATTTTTGGCACTATTTGGCTCCTGGGAGAGAAGTGAGGATCAAATCACTGCAAGCTATGTATGCAATTACACGCCTGCGCATTTATCGCGCAGATGTAGTAGTGCACGCGCGTCGCACACATCCCAAACAAAATGTTGCTAATGTAAAAGTGTTACCAAGACAATCCAATAAAAATGGTTAAACTAGAGTAAAGCAAGAATTTTGGTCAAAATTTGAACGTACTCTACTTTACCCAATTTTGTCGTGGTATAAGGAGCAATTGATGACAACTGATTCTAAACAACTCGACAACTATCGAATCAATGAAATGCGCATAAAATCTGTCTATTCAGGCTTGTATCCATGTTTGCCAATGCTGCATGTCGCAAACCTAGCTATTTTACCTCTTCTAAGATGCAAAGCTTGCTGCTGTTGGATGTATGGAATGCGAAATGTTCAAGGAAAACAATGTTTGGATCTCTACTTATCGCTTTCCCTCAATATTATTATTTGTCACACTTTATTTCTTCGCCATGATGTGTGAAATTAATTTGTTAGTATCTACAAGAGCAATCATAGGATCCATTCAGATTCTCCACAACCATCGTTATCCTACTCTTCTTAATTGAATGACTGGCCGCTTATCAATTCAAAGATGATGTTTAGTTTGAAACATTGAAAATATATGTACTTTTTGTAACTGTATACTGTGTCGACAATCGGCAACCGTTAACTGTAACGGCATGACAGTGCACTAAATCAAGTGAATTCTCTCTAAGGTGTTAATGCAGAGCATAGCATATGCGCTAGGACTGGCTGAGGAGTGTATTTTGCTTTCTCAAATTCACAAGACAGTAAATCAACCACCATCAAAATTTATTACACTAGACAATTCATAGGAAATTACGATTCAAACTTCAGAGCTTTGGTTTCAGCGCATGGACAACCTCCGGCCACCAAGACGCCCGCTGCATTCCTGACGGCGTCTGCATCATCGTCGCCTGCAGATTTTTATAAATAAAGCCCATCGGATTTCCCCAAAACAGAATTTAGAATAAAATCTGGGGGCGCTAGGACGTCTGCCAATGTGACTGCCTCCGGTTTCAACAATGTGCAGAGATGTAATATGGTCTCCCTTATTAGCTTTGCTGGTTGTGGGCCCTCCAGAAATCCTCCTTGATACAATGTTCCAAAATGCTTCTCCAAGCTCCAGTACCCGTACAAAAGCAGAAGTTTGGTCAAAACAGCTCGGATGGATTCAGGAACATCGGGTTTCTCACAAAGCTTGTGGAATTGGTCCAGAGCACAGTGCTCGACATAGGCAAGGGAAAGAGTTCGGGAATGATAGATTTGTGAATCGTTTTTGGCCGTGAATGCATCTTTTCCCGATTTTAACTCAAGATCAAGTTTGTCAGATGAAGTCGCCAGCAGATACGTAATCAGCCATTGGTAGCTTATGAAGAGTTGAGATACTTGAAGGAGGTCCTGAACATTTTTGGCCTTGAGTCTCTGTGACGAAATTTGTCGGAAATCTGCAAGGAATGTTAGTGAGCCAAGGGGAGATGGGATCTTTATGTGTTCTTTCTTCAAAATATTCCAAACTCCAAGAAGCCAATTGCTAGTTTGTTGAAGGAGGACATTGTTGTCGCCCTCGTATGTTAGATTTGCACAATTGTCATTCCTAAAAGAAGCAATATTGGGCATAATGCCAATAGTGCTATGTAGTAGTTTCATTTTGTTTTACCTGATTTGTCCCAAGCCTGAGGCCCATAAATACCCATGACCGCCACAGGCTTCCCTACATTCCTGAATTGCATCCCTAGCTAGCCAACCTGCGATGGGTTTTGCGGATGATGACAGTGCATGGATTTCTGATCCAACCTCTGCCAAATAAGCAGGATCCTTCCCTCCGATTTGACCGAGAGCAAATTCCACATAAGTATGATAAAAATAATCTGCAAAATATTTCATGACGTATGCGGCGGCCAAATACGGGAATAAGCGCCACTGCTGCATTTGGTATTCAATGACTGGTAGTTCAGGTCCTCCATTTCCGTTGTTGTTTCCAAATTGTCGTCGAACAGCTGAGTATCGGACTGCGATTGTGACAGCTTTGCACAAATTTGTGGCGCAAATTGGGATAATACCTGCTCGTCCAGCAGATAAATTTCCAAGTGTTGCCCCTATAAATAATTGTTATTTTACAAAATGAACAAAGTCTTTTTTGTTCAAAGGCTTACATTACCAAATCGTTTGTTTGGATCCTTGTAAGGTGTAATGTATTTTCCATCCTCGGTTACATCGCTGGATTTATTCAGGAGGCTCTCCCGAGGCACGGCATAATTGTCAAATAGTAGAAAACTGCGGTAAGCATAAACAGAACACCTTACTTCCATGCACCTGGTATTATATAAGTTGGTTTGTAAAAATTGCATACCCGTTATCAATACCGTTCAAGCCGATCTTAGCTCCCATATCTCCAATGGTCACACCTGGATAATCAAAACCAATTGAAACAAACCGTGCAATTAATTTATTACTAATTAATAACTGAAATACTGAAATCAGGATAACATATCTCCACACGCAATACTTACCTGGGTAAGAAATCAGAGTGTTTGGATCTCTTATTGGGGTTGCAAAGCAATGTATTCCATGACTTTTACCGTCTGGGGTATGCAGTTGTGCAAATACCATTGCGTGAGTTGCAACCGTTATCAATACCGTTCAAGCCGATCTTAGCTCCCATATCTCCAATGGTCACACCTGGATAATCAAAACCAATTGAAACAAACCGTGCAATTAATTAATTACTAATTAATAACTGAAATCAGGATAACATATCTCCACACGCAATACTTACCTGGGTAAGGAATCAGAGTGTTTGGATCTCTTATTGGGGTTGCAAAGCAATGTATTCCATGACTTTTACCGTCTGGGGTATGCAGTTGTGCAAATACCATTGCGTGAGTTGCAGTTTGTCCTGAATCAGCAAGTAAAGAGTCGAGTTACAAGAGGTGATATCTAAAGGGCAAAATGCTTACCCAAATTCCCAACCCAAACTTTCGCCGCTTCAAAATCTGGCGTGTGCAAAAGGAATTGCTGCAACTTTGGATCATACGTGGCAGTTGTTCGCAGCGCCCTGGTATTAGTTCCATGACTAGTTTCCGTCAAGGCAAAACATCCGAAAAGCTGTCAATGTCAAGAAGTTCGTTAACATTTGATAATCTAATTCATGCACAAAAGCAGCATATTTTTTGGTTTTTAATACCTCAACATTTGCGACTGCTTCAACAAAATTGTAGTGTCTACCAGTTCCCTGACCCAAAACAGCATTGCTGAAAAAGTCCAAAAGCAGGATTCGCTTTATTGAAACAGACCAATCATAGGAGCCCAGTGAAACGGTGAATGAGTTGTTCTAAAATTATCCAAAATAAAAATTAAACATAAATTTTTTTAATATTCTTAGATGTAGACTCTAACCAGGCGTTGGTCTTCAAGCAGCTCTTGTTCAGGTAATAAATTATATTGAATAATTCGCAGGATACGCTGCATAGTAATTTTACGTTCTTCCTCTAGAGTAAGTGGGACGGGAGAGTGCGCAAACAGTGGATCACGTTCCATTGTTTTCCAGACTTTGTACTGCAAAATGGTCACATTTCACAACGTTTAATTTGGTAAGAGT
>JAAXYW010000237.1:0-48758 GCA_036851895.1 Orthonychiurus folsomi
GCTTCCACCTTTATCCCCCATACCCACCGGCCCTTTGACTAAGTTCAGTGTCCTAACTCAGAGGTCAAAGGTCAGGTCAACCTGTGACCTCAAGAAAATTTCTCCCTATATCCTTCTGAAAACAATGACATATCACATGCCATGGTTCTCTTCCACTTTGGCAAAGGTCAATGCCCTAACTCGCAGGTCAAAGGTCAGGTCAAGGTGTGGCCTCAAGAAAACTTCTCAGCCCAACCTCCTGTGAACAATGACATGTCACATGCCTTGCTTCTCTTCTATTTTAGCTAAGGTTAATGCCCTAACTCAGAGGTCAAAGGTCAGGTCAACTTGTGACCCAGCCCACGGAATGCCCACTGACCTCCTGAACATTTTAAGCTATCAAGCTTCGCAATCGGTTTGGTGGTATCGGAGGAGATAGAAGACACACAGACACACGGACACACAGACAAACATTCCACTTTAGTATGTGTATGATTGCAAGTAGTTTGAATTAAATTGATTTAGTGAATTATGCGCAAGTGAGTCAAAATTGAACAATTTAACTTCCGACTTCAAATTTTAATAGAGAATGCATACATTATAAAATCCGACAATAAAACAAAGAGCCTTGATTTGTGAGTAGTTTATTTAGCAAATCACCCTTTCATATGACCACAATAATTGAATGTATAGTTGCATAACCAATACTGGCGCAAAGCAGTACTGGGGTACACATATTTAAACCGAATCTAGCTTTCTTCCCCCCCTGATTCCGATTCTGAAACTCAAAATTACACATGTTAAGCCTTAACTAATAAAAGAAGACAAAAACTCCGTCAAACCAATACTCACCTTCTTCGGCACTTTGAAGCCACTCAATGAACTTCTTCATCTGTTCCAAGAAAACGCTCTTTCCCTTACTTGAATGTGACTCTTTGTACCATTTGATGATAACATCTTCGGACAGAACATCGGCTGCATAAGTAAAAATTAAATATTCATAATTGTCTCAATATACATAAAAGTTGGATAAAGTTGAAGGTCTTTACTTTTATAAAGCAAAAGAACAATCTTTTGAAACACTTTCATGAAGTTCATATTGTCGTAGCAAAAATCTTGGATCCGTAGCATCAGTGTCAGCTCAGATTTTTGTGTTTGGCAAAACACTCCCAAAAGTCCAGTATAATTCTTAAAAAAATATAGACAAATGTTGAAGTAAGCAAAAAGTGAGTAGTTAGAAATTATAGTTGTAGCAATTATACCTTCAAATATTTGAGGGCTTGCTCGGCAACCAATTCTTCCTTCTTATTCCATTCGACAGCAGTCATCAAAGACGTCCACACCTGTTACCAAAGAGTAAAATTAATTCGTTCGTAATTGGAGGACAGGATTTGCAAAAGCTAGTTCCTTGTGAAATAATTAGTTGCTTAATTTATCTAACCTAACCCAAACATACAAAGATGAACTTACAATTGTCAAAACTTCGTGTTCCACAAGATTGTACTTTTGCGAGTACTCTCTTACTTCATTGATAATGTCTTTTGCAGGTTTGTTTTCTGCCAAGGAATCATTCATGTATTTCTGCAAATCTTTTTTCACCTCTTGGTTAGCCTGAAGTAAATATTCCATAATCAATGCAATCCTGTGTTTTAATACAATTTGTTCCGCGTGCTTCCTCTCTTTACCTGCGCCTTCTGAAGTTTCACAATTTCAGCCAATCCACGTTCTTCGAAAGCACTGTTAAACTGGTCAGGGCCACGCTTATTAAGTGGGAAGAAATCCATTAGCCTGTAATTTTAAGGAAAACGTGACTAAAATTAGAAATGCACAAGACTTTAGTTACAATTTGGGGAAGTAACCTTAACCTTACTTTGTTTCCAGCCCACTCTTCTTTAAGGCCGAAACCAAGTTCGGCATCCCCTTCTCTTGTTTCCAAACTGTGAAAACTTCTAAAATAAAATCCAAAGCCAAATTATCTTTGATCAGATGTTCCTGGAATAATCAATCGAGACAATTAGAATTAAATAAAGTTTATTTTTAAAAACTAATATATCGCGTATTTTATTTACCACATGGATAACAGTTAATGCAGATGGGCTCAAGGATCCATTGCACAGCCAAAGTCCGGTCATTCTAGCCAATTTTATTCGCTCTTCCTCACTAAATCTTCTCATGTAGGTGAAAACCTTTCGCATTTCTTCATCGAACATTTTTTCCAAATACTTGTAGCGCCGCACTAGCTTGAGGAAAACCTGATTTGCAAAAACCAAACAAAATTAAAAGTTCACGTCAGAACTTACTTAGAAAGTCAAGAAGTTGGAATAACCTACCTGCTCGTAAGCTTTGAGGGCTTCCATGGTGTTCTCTGAGGAAAACACACATGCCGGTGCAAGCTTGCCCCCATCCCCAGGAGTGACCCCGGAAGGACCGAGAAGTCCTCCCGCGATCAGAACATCAAATAGGGTTTCTCCGTAGCGCCGATAGTCTAGTTTTGAATTGCCGGCGCCATCAAGGTATTTACTAAGAGCCTCCAAGTCAGTGCCAACTTCTATTAAGCCTGTGAGTAGTAGGTCCCGGAATCCAGTAGTGTCAAATTTCTCCTTTTCATCTGTGAAATGAAACCGTCACGTCGTCGCGTCAGTCAGAATGACCAAATCTCCCAACACTTTAAAAACACTTTAAAATTGTAAAAGAACTTACCCCTTTTGCGAGTTTTAATTCGCTGCCCAGACAGTACGGGTTTTTCGGTTTTCTGACTCATACAATAAGCCGGAATTGGTTATTTGTTGTAAGTGAAAAGAAATAAATGTAAAAGCAATACAAAAAGGAAAGGAAAAATGTGCTTCGGTACGAGAGCTAAAGAGGAATGCATGGAGGGCTGTGCTGTGTGGGGAAGGCATGGGCTGATGCGTCACTTCCAACCACGCACTCACCCAGCGCCGATTCCAAGGTTCTCGAACTCAACGCTCAACCCCCAATGTTGCCAAATTATACAACATTTTCCAATAGTTTACAAATTATCCAATACAAACAGAACTTGGGTTGTCCAAAGTTCGAAATAAGCAAATACGTTCCTTTGAAGCTATTGAGTTGCAGAAATTTGGCTTTACAGGCTCAGCTGGAAGAATTTACCACCGCGCACCACCGGCCTGCAAACACCTTATATGGAAGACCAAGCCCATGCAGATTTTATATTGTAGAATGATACGGATACAATAGTGCAATAATACACAACTGATCCGCCCCGTCCTCCCGTCAATCAAAAGTTAAACGTTCCAAAAAGCAAATGCATCATAATTTAAATATAAACAATTGCTGGCGGAATTTGGAGAAGGCGCTAACATAAATAAACGTTTTTACCGTTACCAGCGACTAACGAACGATTTTGTTGGTCTTATCTTACCGCTTGTTAAAACAGGTTGCAAAAAAAAAGAATCATCTTTTACTAAACTCTGACATCACAACTCGACACAGAATACCAGTAAAAAAATTTTGACAGTAGAAAAGGTTTAACATGTGCAGTATTGTATTTGGCTAGGGCTATATAGATGATGCCAAAGAATTGAGTGTTCCTTTGACTTGGTAATCTTTTATTAAACATTAAAAATACGTAATTTGACCAAGAACGCCTAGTACTACTCAATTAAGTTTCAATAGCTAAACTATTCAGTCCAGTTTCCTAATAATTCCTATTGGCCTCCCAAGTCAATAGGTGGGCAATTTTTGGGTTAACCCAAATTTTGTACTCAAACATTCTGGGAAGAAATCGGAAATCGTGTGAAACTTCCCTTTGATTTATTTTGAGAACAGCAATTCAAATAGGAGCCTGCCTATGATTAACGATTAAAAAAAGGATGTGAGTGGTAAATTAGTGAATTCAGATCCGGAGCAGTGGCATAAGTAAAATGTGGCAACCGCGAATGGAGCCACAATCAAGTTAATCTCTCGGAATTCTACTTTCCAATCACCGCGAATGTTCAAATTCTCATTGATTTTTTAAAGTAGATTTGACAAACATTATTTATTCACCCTGAAATTTGTTTAACCTTATTGCACATACAACATATGTGTCAACTTCAATTCCCTGACCTCAGAGTTTGATCTGACTTAAAGTGATGTAACAGTATCACAAAGTTTTAAAATTATCAATTGGAAGTTCACATCATCTGGATTTAGATGACAAAAAACCCATCCAAGATTGATAACATTTTATTGACAAATGACAGCTTTGACTTGGTAAGTTCAAATTGTAACTAATGACGCGTGCTCGAATGAGGCTAATGCTCTAGCAATAGCAAACGCTACTTCGTTAATTTTACCAGTATCAACTATGACTAACTAAATGTTAGTTTTGGTGGGCTTAATGCTTCGGGCACCAACCTATGACCTACTTACTATTATACCTACCCAGTTTGCTGTTTGTTAATTAAATTATCTGGATGGCAGTAGAGTAGTCGGTGTGCTGAACTAGAATAACTAACCGAATGCGTGTTTAATTTTAATAAGGTTTTGGATTTGGTTTTCTAGGTCAATTAAGAAGCAGTGCGAATAACCTTTGAGGTGAATGTTAGAGACATTTAGAGGCCAGCATGAGCAACTTGGCTAAGGGAAGATCTAAACGGTCCACGGCGGGAAATCGTCTTAACCGTCTACTCAACGAAGAAGATGAAGAAGACGAGTTTTACACTACCACGTATGGAGGATTTAAAGAAGGAGACGACGATCGTGATTACAAGTACGATTTTGATTTTAGTATTTTAGCTGTTTGTTGGTTACTTACTGTTGGAGTTTTAGTGTTTTTTGATCGTTAGTGATAGCCCATTTATGGGGTCTGCAATTTGCGATTAGAGGTTACGGTTGTGTTGCTTGGACACGACCTGCTGAGAATTAGCAGTTCAGTGGCTAATGGAATTACTTGTAGCTAAAGTTAGCTCTCCTGACTCAGTATGTCAGTATGTCAGCAGTATGTCAGTATGGTTTGTTGGCATATACACAGAAGTTAGCTTTGCTGCTGCGGTATATATGGTAGCCTTAGACGTCCGTCTAAAGCTCTAAAACGCACGTGAAGTAAATGATAGATAATATGAATTAAGATTCTTCATGTGACACACCTTCGTCTATCGGAGTTTGTTAGCTGTTGATACCGGTTGAAGGGGATCGGCACTGTACTGTAGCCCCACGCTATTTCTATTTTCCATATTCCATGCTACATGGAGTAAATGAAGTTGTTACTTTTGTCTTTAGGCTAGAAAAGGAAGAAGCTGACGTTGTTGATTCGGACTTTGACATCGATGAGGATGACGAACCAGTGTCAGGTCAAGAAGACGATGACCGAAAACCAAAACGGAGCAGGCGCTTAGTTACCCGAGCGTACAAGGAACCCGTCGTGCAGAAAAAGGTGAAATCTGCTCTCCCTGTTAAAGGCAAGTTCAAGTTGAAAGCCCGAAATAAGGAAGCAGCTGCTCCGGTGCCAGAACCTGATGAACCCAGGAGAACACGTCGACAAACTCTTACTACAAGTTCAACCACCAAGAAATCTCCCTCGCCCGGTCCTTCTGCTGGTAAAAAGAGAAAACGTCATCCTAAATCTTCAGAATCGGAAAAATCCGAGTCTGACAATGAGGAAGCCAGTGACGAATCGGTGGAAACCCCAGCCCCGCCGAGGCGCGGAAGGAAAAGAAATATCAGCGAAACAGAATCGTCCGCTAAAAAGAAATTGACGGATAGCTCTGGACTTTCCCCCCAAAGAAAACGAACTAGGTTAGCAGCTCCAACTCCTTCCCAGCCAATTCGCATGGAAGCTAAACAAGTTCGAAGTACAACAAAGGAAAAATCACACGCCACCACCAAACGTCTTAAGGAGAGGCAAAAGGTGGAAGCAAAAAGGAAAATCCGCTCGAAGGATAAATCGGAATATATCATGCCGACTCAAGAGGAGCTGATGGAAGAAGCAAATTTAACGGAGCTGATAAATATGGAATCGCTTGGTAGGTTTAAACAATTTTTTGCACTTTCTTTATAACCCGCGTTAGCAGGTATCCATTTCCAAGTTTTAAGACTTAAACTTCAGATAAATTGCATGTCTCCTCTGCGTGCCTGTCAAACACGAAATCTTAGGCATTCAAGATTGTAGATTGCACATCACAGTTCTTTGTGGGGTAAATTAATGACCATGGATCCTTTTGCAGCTCGTTTTCATCAGATGGAAATTGAAAAGAAAAGAGCCAAACCGGTTAGGAATATTTTTATTGGCCCGAAGATTCGTTATCATTCAGTTACAATGCCAAATTTGGCTCGAAAAGGAAACAATTCCCTCATTGAGATGCTTGAGGATGGTGACGAGAAAGCTGGTGCACCAGCATTACCTCCGCTGCCAGATCTGAAGAAGGATGGGGAATCTGACGTGTATGAAAGAACGTTTGTGTCATTCAGTGATGCCCAAATGTTCAAGGAAAGTCTTCAGGCGATGAAAAAACCAAAAGCCAAACCTAGGCGGTCTTGTGCCCTGTTGAAGTACGTGATTTTGAATTCTAAGTTTAATATTTTAAGTATTTTGCATGTAAGATTATAAAAATAATATTTGTTATAATTAATTATTGTGTTTATTTTTACAGCATCGAGGGGGCGCCATATTTTGACCCCAGTTTGAAGGTCCCTTACTACAACAAGGACGTTTACCGAATCTTGAGATCGGCGTATAATCGAATATTGTACAGAAGAGGAGACCGGCGAAACCGACAAGTTCGATTATATTGTGAATGGCTGGAATTAGAATACCCACACTTGTACAACAGAGCAGCCTTGAGAAAGATTCAAGCGGAAGCTCCACTTGGCAAAGCGCCTAAATTGAAGGACAAAGTTGTGAAGCCAGTTAAGCGCACAGTTGCCCCCGAAGCGGGTATTACTGCTAAAAGTAAGGATACCGGTAATGAACTTCCTGAACCTGACAGTACAAATAATGCGGCAAATGCAACTGAAACAACGAAATCAGTCAATTCTGCAATGCACACCAGAAAAAAGTCTACGGACCCAAACCCGGAGTTGGCTTCCACGTCTGCAGGATTATTTGCGGAGGAAGCTGCAAAAAGAAAACGTAGCCGCAAAGATACTCACAGGGTCACGGATTTTGATGGATCATCCAGTGCGTCTTCATCGCCGTCAAAGGATTTTGACACTTCAGACGATGAGAAGACTTTCCATCCAATGCGGTCAAAATTCATCCCTCCTTCATCAAGGGTTAGCATCATCAGAAAGCCTCGACCTGCTCCACCTCAAGTTGTGCATGTTTCTCCACCAAAACCTACGCCCGGTGTCCCAGCGGAGAAGAAATCTACTCCACCAAAAACTACGGCGGCGACTGCTCCAACCGCGTCGGCTGCATTTTTACCGGTCAAGACTTATCCAGCGAAGGCTACTGGTACAGTCGCTTCTACGGCAGCCACCCCAACTCCGGCCTCAACTGTAAATGCTGTCAGCGTTCGAAGCGGACCTACTCCAACCTCAATAATAACAACATGCACGGCTCCTACTCCTGGACTTCAGCGCCCAATTCTTATTGCTAAAAGGACTATGGAAACCCTTCCTGTCAGCACGGGCACTACACTGAGCAATTTCACAACTGGTGGAACGGTACGAGGGACTCCAATTGTTATCCGGACTTCAAATTCGTCACAGCTGCAGCACGTGCAAATGTCCCAACCTGGATTGAGTACAACAAGCTCTGTGCTTGCATTTACGACTGGATCTGCGGCTGTGGGTTCAGGCACATTTCAAGTAGGAGGCACACCATTGACACTGGTTAACATTGGACGTGATGGAATTCCTACTGTCATTCGTGGAGGATTGAATAACATGGCAAACAATCAAGTTGTGCGACTTTTACAATCTCAGAAAATTCAAATTGTTCAACAACCTTCGGTGCCAACGGCATTAATGAACAACCAAGGTCAGACACTTGGGTTCACCCAGGGCGGCTTAACCACAGTGAGATTGCCCATTACATCTATTCCGGGAAATCAAAATTCTCAACTTTTAACTTCAACTTCACCATCCCTTGCATGTAGTACAGCCAGCGCACTTGTCGCTGCCGCTGCCGCGTCAAACACTGCTTCTGTTCGAATGGCACAAGCCAGAGCTGTCGGTACAACTGTGAATTCGAGGGCTCCAGGGACAACGACCACAGTAATTGCACGTTCTGGCCCAATTGCAGCAACTGGGATCAACACCTCGCCTCGAGTTATGAAGCCAATAACAACTTCTCTGAGGCCGACAGGAGTCGGTGGCAGTGTAAGAACTATCACTGCCTCCCAGTTGAGGAGTGTACTTTCTTCAGGTCAAATGGTTCGCTCAACGTTAGCAGGGCCAACAGCATCAAGCCAAGTACTTCGAACCGTTAGTACAATTACTCCTGGTGTCCGATCAATTCCAGGTCAAGGTCAACGGCAGGCAGGTGTTGGCGTTACAATGGCTACAACAATGGCATCTGCAATGCTGAGACCAGTGACCATCACGACAGCTGGAATGCGGCCACTTCACCCAACCTCTGGAACAGGAAGTTCTATTCGATTGTCACAACCAACTCAAACAATCAGATTGACCGCATCCCCGCAGGGAGGTATACCGCTCAGATTGACATCATCTCCGCAAGGGGGGACGAACCTCCGTTTGACTTCAACACAGGTTGGCTCTCCAATACGAATAACTACAACTATGGGACAACAAATGTCCACAGGAACCGGAACACAGAGGCTCGTCTCTTTTCCCATTAGAACAAGTACCGGTACGATATCTGGGGCTCAGCGTGTAAGCTCACCAGGTACCCCAACCTCTGTTGGGAATGTCAGAGTTGCCAGACGGGCGTTGAACGTGGGAGGTTCACCAACAACTGCTCTGATGACAATGCCGATGTTGAGACAAAATTCTCCTCAAGGTCAGCCGCGTGTGACGGCTAACATCAGTGTGGCAAATGTAATTTCTTTAGCCTCCGCGCCCGCGCAATCCCAAGTCGCAGGAAGTACGGGAACAGGAGGAACATCTGAAATTCCAAGTTTGGTACAAACACAACCCAAATCGCCAACATCCAAGGCAGATTAGGATGTGGGATGTTAGGATCCAAGTCTTTCTGTAGACAGTGACATGTAAGAAAAGCATGCAAAAATTCAGTTTTGTTAACTTAACAAAAGTAAAATATTATTCGTTTAAAGTTAAAATTAGTTTGTCTTGTAAGCTTCTATAATTTTATGTTGAGTTCTGTTGACTAAATAGGATGTAATTTTAGTAGCTGTTACAAACGTGTGCGCCTTTAAGTAAATAAAGACAGGACATATTTAATGTTTCAACAAAAAAAGGAAGTTTTCAATTTTTAATCAAAGATCTGGTAAACTCGTCATTTACTCATGCAATGCTTTAATGGCACTGGTTGGTAAACACAATCTCTGAGTCATTCCCATCAATCAACCTTTAGGAAGGGACAATATTATTTATGAACACAAATTCTGGGTGTGATGTCTGCCTGTCTCCTGCACACATACATAAGAATCAGGGAGGAAATAGGAGCAAACGGACGGTTGATTCCATATGAGGAAGCTTTAAAATTGGACCTGTCATGGCCTGTGGAAGCGAAAGAATTTCAAATGAGTGATGAGCTGTGAAAACGTTGTTTTCTTTCCGCTCGCTGATGAGAAATCCAGCTGGTTTTCCGTGTACATTTATTTTACTACTTCATACATGTATGCAATTATAAATGTTTGAAGAAAGTTCGGCAAGCTAACTCATTCTTTAAATTCCTGGGGGAGTATGATTCTCTCGTGGTTAAACTCTTCCTGGTTGGTTTTCATTCAGAGGTTTCAGAGGGCTAGGACGCTGAGCTAAGTTCATGTTTCAATGGAGTTCAGAACAGGAAGCCGACTCCGGTGTGCACTCCAGCTCAGTTTGTAATTTGAATCTTTTGGCGACAAGCAGTCTGGTCTTGGGGACAGGATCGAGTAGGACTTGAAGGGTTCCGACTCCCGAACCGAAAAAAGAAGTCAGCTTGGTCTATTTGGGTGGGTAGTAAAAAGGATCGGATTGGGAAAGACCCGTCAACACTTCATTGAGGTTGACCGACCCTTGAGCACGAGGATCCGGTGACATTTTATCACCCAAATTTATGGGTGGCCGGCAATGTGAGGTCCATGGCACCGTAATTACCATTTAAGGAAAAGGTGGCTTCCGCCCACTTTTAGTGCTCATTTTTAGCTAGGATCTTGAAAAGGCATGAGCTTGTCCTTGGTATACTTTTCAACACGATTAAAATTCGGAAGCAATGGAATTTAAATCAGGCACAGGTTTGATTGACAGCAGCAGTGTAAGTGCGGCTTACCTTGAGAACTACGCATCGCATTTTGAGGAATGGACAAATCATTACTCGTATTTTGGAAATGGAGATTATCATAAAGAAATTCAGTTCGGATCAAGTGAACATCCATGGCTAACACAGAATTGCAGTAGTGGTCGAGTAAATAATTTACACGTTTTTGACGAAACGATTTGTGGTGATGTAAGAAATGGAAGTACGAATATGTGTCCGGAAAGGAATTTAATTGTATCGGGTGGATTAATTCCTGCATTGGGAGAATTTTCTCCATCGCAAATGAGTTTGAATTCGGGATCTGGAAATTCTTTTGACGGACATCAGTTTGAGAAATCGGAAATGGATTCCGAAAATTTTTATTCAGGTATGACTACTATTATATTATTGCCATAATTTTGGCAATTATACCTAACCATTTTTGGCATGAGTTGGAAAATAGAACTGATTGTTTTCCGTCATTACATTTTGATTCATATTTTGTTTGGACGGAGTGCCAGTTTCTGGGTTCGAATTGAACCAAATCCGAGTCTGCCTTCAAAATATTAATAGTAAATTTGTCAAACCTAATAATACATTTGGTTAGTCACAATATTTTTATAGAATTCGCTGGGCCTAATAATGAAGACAAAAAAATCAGGTTTGAAATTATTTTTCTGATATAATTCTTTGACCAGTGTTCCCGGACGGAAGATCAAGAAAAGAAAGGACGGCTTTCACAAAGCTACAAATTCGAGAGTTGGAACGAGAATTTGTCAACTCAAATTATTTGACGCGTCTTCGGCGCTATGAAATTGCAGTGGCCCTTGACTTGAGCGAACGACAGGTACAATTTGACCTTAAGAAATTAAAATACTAAAGGCAGTAAATTACAGAATCCTAACTTTGTTTTCAATTAGGTAAAGGTGTGGTTTCAGAATCGACGTATGAAATGGAAACGCACTAAATTAACCGTCCCAGCAAAACGGAGGAAATGAAATCTGCTGGGCTTGGTTTTGCATGAAGTGGACATGTATGAATGTATTTCGCTCAACGAGTGGACCCAAACCAATTTGTCAAAATCGTGAATGCGCATTACAACAACATAATAGTTTTTAAGGCTCTAGATTTCGAATATGTATTTAACACTATTGAATCTTCATTTTGATATACTTGCGTTAGGCGTGCGAAATCAAGTTTTAGGTTCGAATAAATCCATTTCATTCACACCAGTGACATCACTCGTTACAAGATTGTTTATGCTAGGCGATTGTATAATAAACTTGGATTTGTACAATACATCGCTCGACCGCTCGTCGTGGTTTCAAAAACTTTTAATTCGAATTTATTATGTTTTGGAAAGTAATCATTACTATTAGAAAAACAACGATAATAAAAACAAGTTTACTTGATAGACTTCCTCAGCTTCGCCTTTTGTGCATTTGGCTGCACTGTGGGTTTGTTAAATCCTTCGCTTTGACGAACTCGACTTCTCAACAACTTAGGAGAGAATTTTGGTTTCGAATTACCAGGACTCTTTTCATTGCTGGCCTTAGGCTTAGCCGCCGGTGTCTTCTGCTTAGGCGATTCGGTTCTCAACAACTTAGGAGAGAATTTTGGTTTCGAATTGCCAGGACTCTTTTCATTGCTGGCCTTAGGCTTAGCCGCCGGTGTCGTCTGCTTAGGCGATTCGGTTCTCAACTTAGGAGAGAATTTTGGTTTCGAATTGCCAGGATTCTTTTCATTGCTGGCCTTAGGCTTAGCCTCCGGTGTCTTCTGCTTAGGCGATTCGGTTGAAGCCGGCTTAGATTTGACGCCTCCTGTTGCTGAAATAACTTCGTTTTCAATTCCCAATTCGGCAAGTTTCTTACTCTCAGACTTCCGCTGCTTCGGTTTTTGTGCACTCGACTGCACTGTGGGCTTGACAATTCCTTCGCTTTGACGAGCTCGGCTTCTCAATAGCTTAGGAGAGAATTTTGACTTCAAATTAACAGGACTCTTCTTATTGCTGGCCTGAGGCTTAACCGCCGGGGTCCTCTGTTTAGGAGATTCGGTTGCAGCCGGTGCCGGTTTAGACTTGACGCGTTTTGCTAAACTAAATTCGTATTCAATTCCCAAATCTGCAAGTCGCTTGTTGTGCCCTTCTATTTTACTTAGACGAGTAGTGCGGAACTTGAGCGCATCCTCTTCAGCCAAAGGCTCCGATTGAACTCTCTTTAGCTCGTTCCTCTTATTTAACTTAGGGTAATTGTCTTCTCTATAATGTCGACCAAGGAAGAGCTTTTTACCGTTGGTGTCGGAAGGCAGGAGCTTGCCTGAGTAAATCAAATCATGTTTAGATTCTCTGGTCATTTGGCTGCGCAAATCATCACTCAACATTTTATCAGTATACTGCAAAACTTACATTTTACAAGTCGCTCGAACATGAGGTAATTATTCATGCTCTCTGCTGCAATCTTGGCGACTTCCTCGAATTCAAATTCTACGAAAGCATAGCCCTTGGATCGCCCGGTCTGGAAAACACAATAGCTTTGTAAATCATGTAGTTTAGCAACATCTCTACTTCACGCCGAAAAATACTTCCTCTTATTCTGGAAACAAGTTTCGTACCTTCTTGGAACGTGCAAGGCGAACCCGCGTTACACTTCCAAATTGTGAAAAGAAACCTCGTAATCCTTCCTCAAAAAACCCGTACGGAATGTGTTCCACCAGAATGATTCCACGCTTATATTTTCCATCATCACTTTCCTCCGCCTTTTTTGACTGTTGGGAAATATTAGTAACAATTAATCACACTTTTACTAAATATGTGTAAATTTTTCCGTTGCCCAGTTTCAAATTTCTAATCAAAATTAATTCAATTCAAAATGAATACAAAATTTCCAAGATAAACACCAAAATTCCGAAATGAATACTCAAATAGCAAAATGAACACCGAAAATCCCAGTAATACTCCTTACCTTGATCGTCTTCTTGATATTTTTGACGGCTTCAATAAAGGCGGACTGATTGCTGGAATCCAATGCAATTAATTCGTCCGCCATTTTAGAACAGGAAAGAAAAAATATTAAAAACAGACAAAATTGCAAGTCAAAAGTTGGCAAGCACGGTTCCAATGCAGACTTGAATTTTCAGGCAGGTTCCATGTGCAAAGAAATTGTAATTCGGCGCTGCTCGGCACTCGTAGGAAATTCATTCACCCGCCAGAATGCATTGCGGATGGAATATGGAATTTTGCCTTCTTCGCTTTACATTTCGGTTTACTATTGCAAAAGGAAATTTGCAAGCAAATCACAAATTACAAAGTTTTGCGGTTGTTAATTCTGTCTGGTCCATTCTGCATTGTTTTTTATGCTACTCAGATCCAATTCTCTTTTTGAAATTAAAAATTAAAAAAACAATTAAAAATACACACTGATTTCTAATTCGGATCTGCGTTGTTATTAGTTGTCATGCCATGTAAAGTGCATATTTGGCAAACATCGTTGATAATGTAAGCTAGAAGGGGATTTATACCATTTTTCGAAGTCCGATCTACGAAGAGAAAAAAAGGAAAAGGATTTTCTGGACACCACTATGGCACAATATGAAATTGTCGGTATGTACGACTGTGTGTGGTTAGCCAAAGCTGAAAAATTAGCTGATGAGATTCAGCGTCAGTTTCCTCTCGTGGAATTTCATAAAATTCACAAGGATCGATTTGAATGGAATGTATGCAAATCTCACTTGAATAATTTGCTTCTAGATATCAAATATTTAACAGCCATTTTAGTCAACCTTTGTGTACTTGATTTAGGAATTTGTGACAAAGATGAAAAATATTCGTGGCTGGGACGTTAAACGATCCCCAGTAATTTGGGAGGTCCTAGTCAACCCAAAAGGAAAAGGAGTTTTAATCGGAGACATTGATGATTTTTGTGAGTACAGCAATGCGTACTTCGGAATTGTGCTGGAATGTGAGGGTCTGCATGAATCTCTACAGGATTTGGTCGTCGCGAACAAAGCTGTAATGTGTTCACGCTGTTTTCAGAATTAGTAGATTTAATTTGAAATAAATTCTGATCCTATATTTAAAGCAATTTGCAAAAGGACTTCATGGGCAGGATCGAGAGAATAAGACAGTTTGTAACCTGGCACTTCTGAATGCGCCACTTAAGATGCTGGAAAGCGTTTTATGTCAACTCCTGTCTCCAATCTCAGTTATTTCTCCGAATCTTCTGTTCAATATTAAAATATTCGACGAAAACACTTCACCCAAAGACCTGGATGGCTTGGGCATGGAGACAGTCGATTTAGCATCAGCAAATCTTCTCAACTATTCTGTTGCCTCCACCATTTCGGAAGTCATGTACGATGCGCATTACGTAATTATCATGGAGGATTTTAGCCGTCAAGTGGAAGAAGGACTTGATGATTGGTTGACACGTGTCGAATGGGGTGTTCTCCGTTACGTTGAACCCATGATTAAGACCATTGGAGACAACTGCAGACTCATTATTGGTGGAGATGGCCCGCAATGTTATGTTGCTGAAGTAAGGCAGATCTGGAAACTAAACATTGGGCGAACTGTTTATTTTTTGGATGTAATTTCCAGATATTTCGCAAGAACCTTGACCGTAAGAAGGTCAGGTCTTACCATGTTGTTACAGCGGGTCAACATGTTGTTACTAGAGCTAAAGCTGCAATTGCCGCAAAATCTGGTGTTGCACCCGGTTGCATTAGTCGGATTCATGCTTGGGGATGGCCCGGTTAGTAGCAAATAGCTCTTCTTAAGATATACATCTTAAAATGGTGTTTATTTAGGTTTGGCGGGTGCATACGTTGAGGTCAGAGATGCTGTGCTCCGTGATGCTGACATTTCAATTCAAGGACCATCACCATGTGAAATCCCACTTGGAGAAATCGCCACGAATCCACAGTGGCTATACTCGTCCTTTGCAGAGGACTTCTTATTTGCTCAGGTAGCACTTTTTCTGACTTAAGTCCGTATTTTTTTTAAACTTTGGTTTTACGATGATTAAGCGCGAGCGGATATTCAAAACAAGGGAAGTCCCGAGCCCGAATTTGAGTTTGGCAGATGCAGTCGTAAATCTCCTTCACATTTGGCTTATGAGTACATCTCCATATGGACCGACCCCGGGCTACAAAGCAGAAAATGATTGCTGTCGGAATTCTCCTGGCACCCAGGGCTCCGATTTGATGGATGATACGCCAATACCTGTCATATGTGTTGGGGTCCAATGTTCAAGTAAGTTAGAGTTAAAGCAAATCCCTGTTCCTTCTTTTTCTTTACTTCATTTGCTCGGTTTGGATCAAATCATTTCGAGTTGACTCTACCTGTACTTGATGCACATTTGTGAACGAGGCTGTAAAATCCTGTGCTTTGTGTTATGCTTTGAGTTTTCCCTGGAGCTGGAAATTCGGGGCATCCTCATTAAACTCTAAGTCGTTCGGAGACTTCAAATTGAGTTATCCCCTTCCTTATTTTTTTGTTCCTTTCAACTATCTTACAGAAAATGCCAGTTTCCCCAAAGGAACATTTATGGTTCAACCTGCTGTGTGTTACTACGGGAAATGGCTCCCAGTCGGAAAAATTAGTGAGAAAACCCATGAACGGATTATTAAGGAAGTCAATAAACTGTGGGAGATTCGTCAGGAAATGATCTTCAGAGATGGAAACATGGGAGAACTTTTACCGGAGTTTGACAGAATGATTGGACTTTCAGGAGCAGAGGAATTAGAGCAGGAAGGAGAGTATGAAGAGGAATTCAACGGAGAATCACAAGTTTAAAAAACACGAAAGGGAAGACGCAGAATGTTTAAATACGCTCTATGCTGCAATAAAAATGATCGCGCTTCAAATGATAAATTAAACAAACAATGAGCAGAAACCAATATTAAATTTGTGTAAAATTTCTTGTGCAAAAACGGCGTTTCTCAAATCTCTTGCCATATTCGTCGCCTAGTTGAAGTTACTGTTTTATACTTAATACAATTATATTATTTTTTGTGAGGCGGTGGTTCTGCGATGGCACTACACGACTTACATCCCATAGATAAAGCTTTAAAGTAATTCGCCTTGCATTTATACACAGATAAACTTAATTATGACTGAACTATCCCTTAAGATGTGGAAAGAGCGCAAAGGTAAAATGTTGTATTGCAGATTAGTAGAACGCATGTTTGCAATTCATATCCCCTTTCCAATGAATGAAAAGCCTTTGGCTGGGGATCCTCTCGGAATTCTTCTCTCCTCTGTCTTGTCTGGGCCGACCTTCATCGTCAGCGAGCACTTGTTTTAGAAAAGTTTTACTATCACTTTGTGTATTCGCCAAAAGCACTTCTCCCAAGTGCGACGACGAACAAACCAGTCTACCTCCTTCCACGCAACCATCCATCTCTCCAAACGGCTCTTTGTTTTTCTCTGATATAAAAAAAATGAAAACAATATTATCAGTGTTTCAAGTTTCAGTTTTCTCATGTTACATTTAAGCGGCGGGTCGTGGTCGTTATAATAGCTCGGCATAAATTTTAACGGGCAAGTGCCTTCCTGATTAAGTCCCCCTTCCCCTCCCGGCTCGTGCGTTTTCTTGAATGCTGTCGATTTTGATACAAGTGCAAGTGTGCAAAATTTCTTGCTACTTGAGTGAAGTTTAATGTGTTAATTTTCTTCTCAGAAAGCAACTGACGTGAAGTGCTCTCGTTAAATACATATTAGGTTTATGCTAAACGGAGGGAACTAATGAAGTTGACGACAATAAAATAAGAACTTTGGGAAATCTGTTCGTCAATAAACATTTGACTTTGTGAGTTTTTTCTGACTTGTGTCACAGGCGAGGCCAACAGCAACAATTTAAAGGTAAGCGTTTTTGCGTTACATTCCACGCTCAGGACAGATTGTAAACAACAAAGGGCTTTTAGAATTTTGATTTTAAAATAGATTAATTAAAATGAAGTATTCGAATAGAATGTGTTTGTATAATATGATCGGCATATTATTTTATTGCATAGTGTTCAAAGTTAATTTTTGAATATTGACATAGTGTACGGTTTGTCTTAAAAGATCAAATACATGATCGGTATTGAATGCATGCCAATGAGGTTGAAAGGTAAAGGGGTTTACAGTTTTACAGTTATTTCGGCTATTTGTGGATAGTTCCTTTACGATAATGCCACACTCCCATCCCTTGCATTTAGATGCAGGACAGATTCTAAAATTAAATTAAACTGCATTCCAAGCATTTCCTATGCTCGTGCTTATTCACAGGTAACAGCCAGCAGCCATAGTTATAGTTCATAAATTTATCACCCATTATTTACATTTAATGTCCCACTATTCAATCAGGCGATAACGTAATACAAACGCACAAGTGGTGTCGTCGGTCGCAGCATCCTGCTCCCGACCAGATGCAGATCGTGTGCTCACAAATCCGAATAGAATATAAATCCCAATCTCGCCCTCTTGATTCACACCATCAGTCATACCATTTAATTTAGTTTTCAAGCCTTATTTTTAAGGATTATTCAACTGCTTTAATTGTAGCCTTAGAGAGGTTTTGCGGAGCAGCCCTTTTTAATGGTGTTGGTGCGGTGGCCAGTTACCGGGGCTTGTGTGTATGCAGCCTTGTAACTGGAATAAATGGCGAATAAATTAAAGAGCTTGTACGGTGCACTCGGGCGAACGAGTCCAAATGACATTTTTAATAATGTTAATCAAGATCAGAGGTATGTCAAGGTTAAACAAAAATCCGAATCAGGTCCGTCATAAAATTTATGTTAAATTATATTAGAAATTCAAATCCCCAGCTCAAACTAATTGCTCTTTAATTGCAAACTAATCAAGGGGAAAGGACACCTGCCGTCTCTTGCATGTGACAGGGCTACCACAGTTGAATCGCCTGTCAAAATGGATCCCTTGACTTCCATTGTAGTCGTAATGTGCGTGCTTAATGACACACTCGCGCTAAAATTCACATTCTAAAATTTACCTACCCTTTTAATTAACAATGGGTGAAGGGGCTTCACACTTGGTTCCAAAGGGGTGGCTCACNGTAAATACTCAACGAGCGCATTTTATGGCAACTGGCAACGCAATTTAGCTGATGCATGCATGCATAGATATAGATAGATGGAACAAGTGCATCCAAGGCACAACACAACCCCACATATATTCATCGGATCATTGGGATCATCATCCAATACAAACTTCCAATCTCCAAATAACTTGTGCCAATTTATTTCCTTTTGATTGTGAAGGGAAGTATTGTTTGTCCCACTCGTCTCCTCGGGAGTTAAATTTAGATTTCTTCAATTTTGATTACAAACACGTTGCATTGGAACAAGGAAAGAAACACACATCCTTAATACACACTAACCCGTGTCAGTAATGTTGTTGATGGGAATCACACAGAGGAAGATTTCCTCCTCTCTTTATATTAGGCTGTTTAATTCCAAGCTTTACATCGGTCTTTAATTAAGTTTTGTCCAAGAAGTTACATAACATTGCATCATAGGAGAGATTAAATTGTCACTCTTGAGCATGTCAGGTTATACAGCATGTTGTATCCGGTGCGCGGAGGCCAACCCATGCGTAGGAGCGAATCTTAATTAAGTCAGGATTACTCCACGGGTTCAGAATGGATTGATTAAAATGGTATTTAATGAATTTAGCAATCGGTCATGCGTTGTGGTAATTATAGTTAAGCTGTGATGCTGAGTCTGGAAATAGTTTCTTAAAAGTACAGTAGGTTAAATGTGTAAAGAACGACTGACTGAGAATGATTTCAAGGAGTAATGAGTTTGCATTACAAGTCCAACAAAGCAATTGCATTCATCTAATCATATAAATCACAAAGGCAATCTCTTTGCAACTTTCACTGACTCGTGGCGACATTTGTGATGTCAAAAATACTCAAAGTCAGCGACTAAATACATATGTGAAGTAGCGTATGCTACGCTCGATTCTAGAATGAAATTGCCCGGCCAAAGGAGTCTGACTGCAATTTATGGTTGGAAACATCTGCTTATTACTTTAAGAAAAAAATGTTTGTCCCCATTCAATTCTCCGAGTTATCGGAAATGGAGAAGGAGAGAACAGAATCTTACAGGATCTGTCACTTACACAAGAACTTTAGGAAAAACTCAGTTGTTGGCTAATGCTCTGATGTAGTGAATCAGATTCAATTCAGTTCTGAAGGTGGGAGCTACTCTCGATTTACTTCAGTGTACTCGAATTGTGCAGCCCATTGATAGGAACTAACATTTTCATTATGCATTTTGGAAACCTTTCCAGAAATGAAATTCATTTCTGGCGTGGAATTTTCGATAATATGATAAAAACTCAATTCACATTGAACACAATTAGTTGATATACACCCAAATACCACTAGGACTCCGTACACCCAATTTGTTCTTCATTAAACATTTA
Organism: Orthonychiurus folsomi; assembly: GCA_036851895.1. Classification (NCBI taxonomy): domain Eukaryota; kingdom Metazoa; phylum Arthropoda; class Collembola; order Poduromorpha; family Onychiuridae; genus Orthonychiurus; species Orthonychiurus folsomi. Next base: position 19,734 of record JAAXYW010000237.1, read on the forward strand.
ATATATTAATACCACTAGGACTCCGTACACCCAATTTGTTCTTCATCAAACATTTAATATATTTGCTTCAGAAAAGGGTTAAAATGTAATAGTGTAATTAATACACATTGCAGTGGGCATTTATGAAATGAATACGAATGTATTAAGCGCTCTACTCATGTTGTGTGTGTACTTTCTTATTGCAATTTATTTTAGCACGGCGCGTTGCAATTTGACCATTTATAATTTACAACGAAGCTTAAGGTGCATGTTAACGTTTTCTGTTGTAGATTGACTTATGCTTGATTGCCTGGTTGTCCCTGCATTTCAATTTCCTATGAAAATATTGGAACAGTTCTTAGTACGGTGCAGAAGAAAGAAGGCAAATAATAATTTTGGGCAAACAGAAGTACGATAATGGAAAACTCAGGGCAGCGGAATGACGGGCTCCGACAGAGGATATTATTTCAACCGAATCCAAGGTGCCAACGTCAAAATTATCATTTTACAGAAACTGCGGTGTTAGTTAATAGTCAAATTTATCATTTGCTCTAATTCAAGCAATTTTAACGCAATAGTATACCATTATTGTGGGCAGCAAAGGGAAATTATGTGATTACAGTTCACAGTTGTTACAATCAGGGCCAAGGTTAGAACAGAATTTAGAATAGTAGCTTACCTATATAGCCAATATAATAGCCACTATGCTCGTTTGAAACAGCATCCAGAGCAAATTTCAAGGCAAATTCCTACTTGTAAAAACAATACTGTTAACAACGTTGTTGACACGAGCATGCGAATGTTGCTTTTCCGTTCCATTGTTCCCTATTTGGCGGACGTGGGGCCCCATGTGTTATAAATTTACGTATGTACATGCATCTGGTCATTTCTGTTGAATATCCTTACGACTCTTCCCCGGTTAAATATCTTGCACAACAGTACAATACTGAAAACAAGCTGGAAACCAAAATTTGCATAAGCTGCTCTAATTTTGGCACGGTGTGCAGAGAAGGTTCGTTTAAATAATAATGTTGTGCTGGAAGGGGCGTGAATAGTAATATTGGAATGTGGTATTCGCACATTACGAATGAAAAGGGAAACCAATAACTCAATTCCATTTGGTTCTTCAACCACAATCTACAAGAGTATAAAACCCAATACGAGCTTAAATAAAAAATGAGAATCATGCCCAGACATTTATTTGTAGACGAACATACTTTGCTGTCACTTGTGAGTACAAAGCAGTAAATATCAGGTTCGCATTTATAACAATGTTATGCAGAACCATCCACTCGCTTTTTGCCAGCTTACATTCATTCTTCCGTCAAACGGCTTATTCTGATAAAAGTTTCTGTTTAGAATGAAAGTGTTCAATCCAATTCCACATTATTAAAATCGATTCAAAAGTGTTTAAATAAGCATAGCTCATGTTGATTAATTGACAGATTAGACAAAATATTAAGGTCTAAAATAACCTGGGAGTTCGCCTAATCAAAATATTCTGTGTTCCCTTTTAGTGAAAATAGGAATCTCATGGCCCAGTCCCGAGAACAGTTAACAATGGATATGACCAAGTCAGAGAATTCCATTTTCAAAAGGCCCAGTGGCTGTTACATGTCCCGTTCCAAAGGAATCCTACTCCTAATAGTTTTCGTAATCGCAACGGTGGCAGCTGGAATCATTTCCTACCACGTCGGAAGAAATGAGGCAGACAAAGTTCTTCTCAGCTCCACAAAACCCTCCGAAACAGATGAAGACTCCAGTTCGAGAAAAGTACGAGACGTCCGCCTTCCAACCAATCTCCGGCCTTCGTATTACAAAGTGGATTTAATTCCCCACGTGGATCCCCAAAAGAATTTCACGATTGATGGACAAGTAATGATCGCAATGCTGTGTTTTGAGGAAACCACTAAAGTCACTCTTCATATCAAAAACATTACAATCCATGAAGCCAATGTGTCACTCACTTTGGAGGAAAAGGATGACACGAGGGCATCAGCTGGACCACCAAAATCCCAGTCCTTGACGATCCTGAAACACGAGTATGATGTGCCCAGGGAATTCTACAATTTGACGGTGAAGGAGAGCCTCAAACCCGGGAAAGAGTATCGACTCTCCATTGCATTCACGGCAATTCTGAGTGATGAGTTGGCCGGATTCTACAGAAGTTCCTACAAGGACAAGGCTACAAATGAGACTAGGTAATTAAGCACTGAATAAATAAAACCCTTCCGTTCTTCCGTTCCGCTGCTCAAAAAGGGAAAGGGAGTTGGTTAATTGGCCCGAAATCCGTTTAAAACGGAGCACTGAATCAAATCGTATGAATATTTCAGATGGCTGGGAGTCACACAGTTCCAACCCACAGATGCCAGACGAGGTACGTTTTCCAGTGCCTTTTAATGATCTCAATTCCAATGCAAATATGTATTTTTCGTAAGTTAACTGGACTTTCTTTCTTCTTCCAGCTTTCCCGTGTTTTGATGAACCACAGCTGAAGGCAGAGTTTGAAATTAGCCTTGGACGGAAAAAAAATATGACTTCCATATCCAATATGGATATTCGTGCAACGGCGGAGATGTGAGTCTTCCCATTCATTATTGAGTTGCTCTTTATATGTTTTCTAGATGCGCGTTTAACGAATGTAAGAATGTTCATTTCTCGAAAAAGCACAAAATTGTGTGGTTCAGAGTACTACTAGACTATGTATTTTTGTATTTATAATTAAATCCTCGCTATCAGACAGCAGGACGACCGGCACCGATCACTTTCATAAACTTGGAGTGGCTTCGCTCTTCTTTAATTTGTTTATACACCTGACAGCATGCAAGCTTAAAATTATGATAATTAAATTACGAATATTGGTTCTGCCGAGAAACGCCGTCATTATTGACATTGACACAGATAATCGGGTCAGTTCTAATTGCAATGTTGGGGAGCTACAACTTTCTATTGTGCAGTCGTATAAAGTTTGTTTGTCTATGGGTTTGGTTAAGAAGGGTCAGCTAAAGCTTACCATCACGTTATGCTACTGTACTTCAAATTGATACACAAAACCGGATTGTTTTCGTTATAGGCAGAAAGAGTAGTGATTACATGAAAATCAAACGTGCGTCATTTACTCACTTGACGAGATTCAACCTCACTTTCTCAATTCATTATAATTTATTAAGATTCTTATTTATTTTTGTTCCAATTTATAAAGAGATGAGTGTTTGACCCGACTTGCTTATTTTAACCCCATAGCATACAAAAATTACTGTCAAGGTCATAATTTAACTTCCCAGGAAAGATTATCCCATGCCAGATTTCTTGTAAGTTGAGTAACTAAACGTTTACACATGGGAAACTCATTTGGCACACAAGAACGCGAACAATATAATTTATAACTACGCAGCCCGGAAAATTATTGCAAAACGAATGTTAAAAGCAAAGAACCTTCCCAGAATTGGAGTTTTGAACAAGAAGTTACGAAAATTTATGACCTGTGCCGCGGAATTGTATTACCACAGTCATTGTGAAGGTCGGTTCGGTTACACAATAACACCAATTCGTGTGAATGTAGTCAAACTGGTTCTTTGCAAGAAAGAGCATCGCGATACACTACCGTCATTATAGACTGTGCTGATTACGCACATTGTTGAATTTGCAAACTAAAACATATGAACGGTAATTGCAGTTTAAAAATTATTGAACGAAAAGTTAGGTAAATGTTAATAGATTGAATCGCAATTTGTACATGTTATTTTCGGCTCCCTCCTCATCTCGCCTGTGTTGTAGATTTCTTCGTGACACAGGATATAGGTTTTTCTCTGCATTGAGCCACTATGAAAACTTTACTCGGTCCACCTCTTCTTCGGTTTGGTCCTAAATGCTTCGTGTTAAATTCCAGTTATTCAAATGCAAGCATATTATTTATAGCACATATTTATTTGTACGTTTAATATGCATTCCATTCAATGATTAAAATTCTTACTTGCTTAATGCTATACTAAAAATCGACCATCATGCAAAACGCACAATATTATCTGGTTGACTGGAAATTATCATTTGCAGGTCAGACAAGCCTGGATGGGAGTGGGATCATTATCACAAATCCGTCCCAATGTCCACCTATTTGGTTGCTTTTGTGGTTAGTGATTTTGCTAATTTGGTATCAAATGCCAGCTTGAGCAAACCAGAATTTCGGGTCTGGGCTAGACCAGGTAAGCAAAAAAGTCGGATGGTTAATAATAATCATGGGCTTAATTTTTAATTGTTTGAATTTAAATAGATGCAATTAGTCAAGCTGAATATGCAAGAGACATTGGTCCCAGGATTTTAACCTTTTATGAGGATTACTTTAATATTTCGTTCCCCCTACCAAAACAAGACATGATTGCTCTTCCTGATTTTGGAGCCGGAGCAATGGAGAACTGGGGCTTGATCACATACCGGTAATTATTTTGATGCACATAAACAAATACAATATTGGCAGTCAAATTTGCACCCTCTTATTCCTTGTGCAGAGAAACTGCAATGCTTTATGACCCAAAGGTTTCATCGGATATTAACAAGCAACGTGCAGCGTTTGTAATCTCCCACGAATTGGTGAGATTTTAAAACAATGCAGTTTGTTAGTAGAATGAATTCAATTTTATTTTATTCTAAATTTCAGGCTCACCAGTGGTTTGGAAACCTTGTGACTCCAACATGGTGAGTTTGTTTGCATTGTGAATTATTACTCCAAATTATTATGAACTTTTATTCATTAAATTATTTAAAACAGGTGGAGTGATCTGTGGCTTAATGAAGGGTATGCCTTATTATCATGACATTATTACACGTTATTCATTAATATAATTATTATGCTATTATTAGCTTCGCATCGTACGTGGAGTACATAGGCGTTGATCATGTAAGAAAACATAATTAACGAGATCATTGTGTCTAACTGAGTTAACATTCCGGAATTCTATTCAGGTCGAGCCAGATTGGAAAGTATTAGAGAAATTTGTGGCAGATGAAATCCATGATGTTTTTGGCTTGGATGCATTGGATTCGTCCCATCCAATCTCAGTTCCAGTTCACCATCCTGATGAAATTAATGAAATATTTGACAGCATTTCATATGCCAAGGGTACGTATTGGAATTATAGTTTTTGAAGCGTTTGAAAGCAATTACCTAAACGTTTTTAATTTTAGGGGCTTCAATCATTCGAATGATGAATCACTTTTTGACTCAGTCAACTTTCAACAAGGGGTTGACAAATTATCTTAACAAATGGTAAGTTGAGGACCTCCTGACAAAATAGCAACAAAATTTGACTAATTTGCAATTGCTAGGAAATACAACAACACCGAACAAGGAAACTTGTGGGAAGCACTAACTGAACAAGCACACATAGACAAAACTCTTGATCACCATGTAAAAGTCGGTGAAATTATGGACACTTGGACTCTTCAGAAAGGATTTCCAGTCATAAACGTGGAACGAAATTATCCACATAAAACCGCAACATTTACACAGGTTAGCGTGAACAACTTAAAACAAGTCATCATTTAAATAATAATCATTTTATTCCTCTAGGTAAAATTCTCTCTCATAAAAAATGACAACTTTACTGCTGAGTATGAAAAGTACAAATGGTGGGTTCCGATCTCCTACTCTACGAATTCCTTTAACGCCGACTTTTCAAACACAAAACCTGAATTTTGGTTGGAGAAGAAGGATAAATCCCTATCACACGACATTCATGCCGAAAAGCAGGAGTGGCTGGTTGTAAATCCACAGGAAACAGGTAAAATGTCCTGCTGTTATTTTAAAGGGGCAACGGAAGTAACCCGGGCTGGAATTTTTAGGATATTACCGTGTAAACTACGATGAGAAAAACTGGCGTCTTCTGATTGATCAACTAAATGAAAATCAAACTGCAATTCATACAGTCAACAGAGCTCAGCTTTTAGATGATGCTTTAAATTTAGCCCGAGCATCCTTGCTCCGCTATGATCTAGCGTTCAATGTAACACAATTCTTGAAAAATGATAACGAGTACCTCCCCTGGTATGTTTAAAAATATTGGTGGAATCTAATTTCTAGGGAAGTAAATTAAAATTCATTGCCAAATTCTTTTTATCATAGGGAAGCATTTCTGGTAAACTTTCAGTACATCTCTGCGATGCTTCACCGATCTGGTTCTTTTGGAATTTTCAGGGTAAGTGAATTAGTTGTGATGATGGTGAGGAAAGTTTGACATTATTTCATTCTGGATCCAGAAATACATGAGGGAATTACTGGAAAGGCAATATCAACTTGTTGGCTTCCACCAGAGTGAAAGCGATCCACTTTTGACAAAGTTCCATCGCATTAATATTCTTTCCACGGCTTGTAGTGTTGGACATCCAGATTGTATTGCAAATGCAAGGAAAATGTACGCGGACTGGATGAATAAAACGGATCCGATTGAAGACAATCCGTATGTCATTTAAGCTCCACGATACTTTCATTGCGGGTTTTGTCCTCTTGTTTATATTTAGTCTCACTTTAGGATTCCAACGAATTTGCGGCGAACTATTTATTGCAACGGAATAAGACACGGAGGTGAGAAGGAATGGGACTTTGCCTGGAAGCGATATGGGGACGCCAATGTTGCAACAGAGAAAGCTATTATACTCATGGCATTATCTTGTACAAAGGAAACATGGATTCTCAATAGGTAAACAAACCTAATTTTAAATATACTTAACTGTTCATGCTAAATTGAAATCAAATGCAGGTATTTGTATTGGGCTATAAATCCAAACTCTGGAATTCGAAAGCAAGACAGCAGAACAGTGATGTCAAATGTTGCCAATAACGAAGTAGGAAATTTCTTGGCATTCAATTTTGTACGAGAAAAGTGGTCAGAAATTAGGAAATAGTAAGTGCATCAAAGTATTCAGTTGATCGCAACGGATTAACACGCATTAATTATCATTAATTAATTGTTGAATCAAAAGCTTTGGGACGGGATTTTCACTTGGAGGAGTGATTAAAACGATTGCTGCAAAATTTAACACACCCTATGATCTGGAAGAGGTAAGATTTTTAAGACCACTGCACTGATTCCATGTTTAAGATGCACTAGAACTAATATTTTTTTGTTTTTAAGCTGCAATTTTTCAAGAAACGCTATGAGCATGAATTAGCATCGGCTTCCCGAGCAGTTGATCAGGCGATTGAAGGCACTCAGGCAAATATTGCCTGGATGAAAGCAAATTTTGATGATATCACAAAATGGTTGGATGACAGGACCTCAAACAATTTATAAGGTGATGAGTTCGGGTCTCATTCAACATTGCATTCACACAGCATTCAACAAAGCTATGTTTCATATTATGGAATTCCTTTCGACAGCAACATTTCAAATTTTTACTACCACTTAATTACACGTTTTGTTGGAAGACATTAGTTCCAGGTTGAGAGGCAGAAGTCATAGTGCTGTGCTGACTTACGGTAATTTTATTGGAACCTGCTTGAAAGACACAGTCAAATCGTAATTTATTTAATTGCAACTATTGAGGTCAGGATGATTGATGACGTATTGTTTGTTTATCTAATGTACTTCACTTTAGACTATTCCTTGTTCGAGCACTCATTCTCGCGGCACTTAAGATATAGATTAGTTACTTTATATAAATGTGCGTAAACACATATTAGTATTATTATATGTTATATAAATATTATTCATTGATGAGTTTGTGATACCAATTAGAAAAAATACATTTTTAGAAAGAATTTCTGGTATGTGGTTTCAAATATTTATTTGTCCAATTATTTTTCGAATATGCCATTACAGAAAACCAAAATATAATGACGTTGAAAGAATTTGCATTTTGATTTATAACTTCTATGAGTTTTGAATTCAAATTTTGCGAAGCGATTTAGTGGTGGAAAAGTCTCAAGTTTGTGTGAGCCAGTGCGATGTTGTGGTCATTACAAGCTTGAATTACAACTTCGTCCATGGCGGAACCTGCGAAAAATGAAATGTGTGTAATTAAATCTGGACAGTAAAGGGTTGATGCAATCGTCATGAGTCACTCAATCCGAGCTTGAGTAACACTTACCAGATGGACTTCCAATGAATTCAACTCCACTCTGAAAATACAAAAAATGTCAGTATGCCATTTTAGATTTGGTTGACCTTCAAGCTATTGAGGGCCGGCATTAGCTACTCAGCCTCACCTGATGAGCTCTGTCAATGTTATCCCTGAATGGAAAGAAAGCGTCGGAGCCAAGAGCAACACCATTCAATTTCTTTATCCAGTCTGCTCTCTCTTGTTCAGTAAAATGTGGAGGTGGATTTTCATAGTTAGATTCCCAGGCAGCCGTCTCCATATCCTTTCCCACTGTACCTCCAACGTAATTGTCAATGCAATTGGAAATTTCAGCTCGTTTGACGCCTTTCTTAAATTGCATGTTGAGGACACGAGGGTGATGTCTGAGCCACCAAAGGTTTGCTTTGTCACCAGCCAAACGCGTACAATGAATACGGGATTGCTGCAAAATAATAATATAGAATGCAGACATCACCACTGGTAAAAAAGTAATAGTGCCACTTACTTGTCCAGCACCTATTCCAATAACCTGGCCGTTTTTCGCATAGCAAACTAAAAATTAAACCAAACTTTGTATTTGAGCTAAGAAACAAGCAAGCAAAAGGTAACTGTGCATTTTAATGTAATAAAACTAACCAGAGTTCGATTGAGTGTATTTCAGCGCGATTGTGGCAACAATCAAATCCCGTACAGCGCCGTCTGGAATCTGATTTAAAACTTAATTAAGTTCTTTGGGTATTTAATTACGAAGAGTCATTTTTAAATTTTACTTACATTTGAGCGCTTTGTAACAACCTTATCGAAGACATTGCTGTTGATTGCCACATCGTTCCTTTTTTGATGGAGACTAAGCCCGAAAATGGTTTTGATTTCCATTTCGTTTGGTTCATAGTTTGGATCGATCTGGAGTGTAGAATAGAAATTAATTAGCTGATAATGCTAATAAATGCTCAGCCTATATGTACTCTCATACTTGCAGCACGCAATATCCGCCGTTCTTCTTCTTTTTCAGCAAATCCATGGCTTCAGCAGTGTAGCCTGGAGCAATGATACCATCGGATACTTCCCTGGAAATAATTTTGGCGGTTTGGCCATCGCAAATGTCACTCAAAGCAACAAAGTCTCCGAAGGATGACATCCGATCGGCCCCTCTGGCCCTGGCATAGGCGGTTGCTAATGGACTCAAGTTGTCCAAATCCTCGACCATGCATACCTTTCTCTGCATTTGAGAATTGTGAAATATTAAACACTGCATACTAAACACTAAGCGTATAATGCTTCCATTTCTTATAGTATTAAGTAGTAGAGTAGTGTGAGTAGTGTATTAATGTAATCTGGTATTATGTGTATTTTGACGACTTCACCAACCCCTATTAGTGACATTGAATTCTTTATCCATGTAAAACTGTTTTTTAATTACCTCATCTGGGGAAAGTGGAACGCCAACAGCTGCACCGGCAGGACTCACATGTTTGAAAGAGGTTGCAGCTGGCAAACCCAAAGCTGCCTTTAATTCTCGAACTAGCTGCCATCCGTTAAGCGCATCACATAAATTGATGAATCCAGGCGACCCATTCACAACTAAATCAGAACAGCAGGAAGATAATTAAGTTTTTTATACATACGTATCAAAATGACTTCAATAAAGAGCTTAATTTCACTAAATAAATTTGTTGGTATAATTAAAATACCTTTCAAGGGTAGTTCGGCCAGAGTTGTGAAGACTTGAGCTGGTTTTTGATGTGGATTCATGCCATAGCGAAGAGTAATTTGAGAAACGTTTGCAGAGTATTGTTTACGGAAATAGTCAGAAATAGCCGTGTCATATTCAGCGGTATGGGTGAAAGCTTTCAGAGCTAAAGTTTGTCTGTTATGAGATAAAAGTATAAATTACACACGATGTCACTGTTCATAGATACCATTACACTATACACTACAATATATCTCTGTCGATAAATTACACAGGAATTCCGGTTGCATTGCAACTCAAATTACAAACCAGATTTACGGCCAGAATTGATAAAATCAAGCATCAAGAAATTGGAAATACGAATTGCGCGGAAGATATAATTCATGTTTATCAAATTGACACTTAATTGCAACATGAGAATTACGAAATCACTTTTGCTATATATAATCAAAGATTTAGACATTGACATGAATGACGCACATCTGCGCAACACAATTCTCGTGACCTAAATCGTGTCGTAAACGCTCAGAGCTTAGAGTTAAACCTTATCAAACTTTAATCTCCCATAAGTGTTAATAATAAACTGGGAACTGCGAGAGCGATGAGCGAGCTGACATGTATAATTTAGCTAGGACTAACCTTGTGCTCTCCTTAGTATCTTTAGCGGGGGAAGTTTCCATTTCTTGCGCAACTTTATCATAATCAGTTGGATCACACAAAATAGTAACACGGCTGTGATTTTTAGCTGCAGCTCTCAGCAAAGTGACTCCGCCTATTAAAAAATTTAAAATCGAATACACAAACCCCTAATGTGTTCGTGCAAATTACAAAAGTTACCGATGTCAATGTTCTCAACCGCTTCCGGAATTGTAACTCCTTCTTTTGAAACCGTCTTCACAAATGGGTACAAATTGCAAACAACGACTTGAACCATGGAATAGCCTTGCTTCATCATGTCACTCAAATCAGAATCGATACTCCTGGCCAGAATCCCTTTCAAGATTTAGAAAGTTAGGATACTACTTTAACTTTATGGCAAAAATGTCAACTGTCATGATTTTTTTACCGGCATGGACGGCGGGATGTAGAGTTTTGACCCGTCCTCCAAGCATTTCCGGATGCATGGTAATATCCGAAACATCTTTGACTGGCAATTTAACTTCACGCAAAGCCGTTGCAGTCCCACCGGATGCAACCAATTCTAATCCCAATTTATGAAGTCGGGTAGCTAGATTGACAAGTCCGGTTTTATCCGAAACGCTCAACAATGCTGCGAAAGAAGACAAGAATCTCAGTCACGGTTCCAATGGGTGTGTGTGAAACGCAATTATTTTAGTACCGTAAGTGGGTGGCATGTTTTGAAATGAAAGCACAAATTTGAAGCCTGGAAACGAAGTCGACGACTGAGGATGAGGACTGTCTAACTCGTGGTTAAAAATCAAGTCAGGGAGTTGTACATGCATGCATTACATAAGTTGAAATTGAAACCAGCATTCCTGGTGTTTTGGATTGCAGGAAGGCGAAGGGGATTACAACTTCACAACACGTTCTCAAGATAACAAGTTTTGTCATCTGCATTTGGTGCGAGGCAATGTGAGTAATAAAATGTAGCTGAAGAATGGGTGACCTTCAACTTGCAATGCTACTTCCAGTAAGGCTGACTTGGCTGACATGGGGTCAAACCATCATTGATATTTTAACTGCTTCCAAGCAAGCTGAGGGACCCATACCAAGAACCACGTTATAACACACGGTATCCTGCTTATATTTGTCCCCTGTCTCATTTCTACAAGAAAATTATGTTGCAAAAAATAATAGAATGAAGCACCATTCTTCTGTGGAAAACATCTTGGTTTTCAATTATTCTGTTTTTAATTGTCTTCTGAATGAAATTCATCATGTACTGCAACTACAAAAATTCCCTGGCTGCATTTTTATTAATATTAGCTTACAAAAATCTAAATGGTGCTCATAGATCATGTCCATCTCCACACACTGAAACTCATACACCAATGCAGTCCAAACTACATGTGAGCGGCCGGAGCAACACAATCAAAAGCCGGATTGAATGATTATTTCCATTAATACAACCAGCGTAGCCTTCAACCCAATACTATCAACCGGGATAAGCTGCAACGAGGAAAATTGTTTGGGGCCCGGGCCCGTATCCGACCTATTCTCATATTTTTTCCCGAATATTTTTGGCAATTTTCCGTGTCCAATTACCAAACGCTGCTATCTCCGACAAGTTGCGGAGTCATTAAAATATTTTGTGGAGCATCAATAAAATTTGTACAGATATTTGAGAAATCAAAATCTGACATGCTGATGCAATGCGAACAGTACTTTTTTTCATGCATGCTTGAATTGTTAAAATTGTACATACAGACGCATCCATCATGTAAACAAGCGCAACCAGATAACGAAGTTGACTGCTCGACGAACCGCCGAATATTGGATGTAAAACAAATTTTTTCCTTGACGAAGAATTCAGCGCGAATTCGAAAGCTTGGAACAAATATTTTTGTTCATCAATACAATGGCATCCGTTCAAACCATTCAAGCCTTTGCCGAATATTCCTGTTGATGAAACCTGCGCGCTTGGGTGTTCAAAGCTGGACGCCGATTTGATGTGGGGAAATAATAATTTCAAACTATTTTTATCCAATGTCGTGTAGTGCAGCATATTGCTCAATTTCGTCATTTTATAAAACCTCCTCTTTAGCACTTTGACCAGTTGTGGTAATTTCAGGCATTAAAATATTTTGTGGAACGAATGAAATATGCACACGTATTTGAAAAATTATTTATGGAATACCTTGAAATCAATGAGACCCAAATTGCACCCTCAATCAAATCCCCCATTAGCTTCAATTCAAAGCTGCACCACGATTTGATGTAGGAAAATAAAAATTCAAAATATTTATAAATCTAAAATATCGCGTGCATTCATATTGCTTAACTTCCTGAATTTATCAAGCATGTTTTAATAATGCTTGCATTAGTGAGAATATACAATACACAGGTTAGGCGAGGTTTCCGGTCCCATATTCTAATTTTTGAACAAATCTGTCTGCTAATATAGAATGGACTGGTCTCGTGATCCTACAGAAATCCTGCACAGAAGGTTTATTTAAGACATCACAAAATCATTACATATTTTGAACCAAAGCAAGGATTTCGGGCTTCAGAAATGAAATTTCAGGATTGAGAACAATGCTCTCTAACTTAAAGTTGACTATTGAGGCCGGAGGAAGTCGAACTTCAGCCAATGTTGCCTCCAGATCAGTCAGAACTTCTCCGCCGGATCTCTTCAACACAAACTCCACATCCTCCAAAATTATATTATCCTGGACAAATTCATATAAGTCGCCCAGTTTATCAACAGATCGAAATGTCCCCTAGGCGGAATTACAAAAAAAAAACAGATTTTGGAAATGTACTTTGAGGTTTTGAAATACGTCAGATTCTGTATTCCCCATTCCCAACCTGTAAAGTGAATCCATCCGGAAACCGAACTCGTAGTATCGCGTACCGGTACAATCGTTGCTCACGCTTCTCATCATTTTCACGTTGAGCTTTAGTTCTTAATGTCAACTCTTTCTCCACAAGCATTGTACGTCTCAATTGTTCACGTTTTAATTCTTCCCCAGTTAACTGATAAAACTCTGGAGGTAGCTCTCGTCTCTCTGAAACCTGAGCTGGCATTAACACTTGTAGATTTCGGTCCAAGACAGGTTTGATCGCCTTTGTAGTTTTCAACTCGTGGGACAACTCCTACAGTTAAATAAAAACATTCATAAGAGCTTCAAGTGCCTCATTGCGCGTATGAGTACTTACAGTAAGTTTTGGAATAAATGATTTAGGATCATCCTCGGGAGCAAATACCCAAAAATCTTCTTCAGGGTCACTTCCATCAGTCTTCATATGTATCTTACTGAAGCCACATGCCTCCAAGAATTCTAGCGCACCTGTCACCGTGGCCACTTTCTCCTGAAAAACTTTGTTACTGCAACGAATTTTTCTGTATTTCGGGTCCTCTGGATTTTGAATGATATTATCAATGTACTTGCACATAGTTTCGATGCACATTCGAACCTGTTTAAACAAAATACGAATGGGTTTATTTGTTACTTTTGAACTACAGGCCGGATCATGGCCGGATACGTGTGTTTATTTACCTTTTCGGGGTTTTTATTACAAGAATGAATTATAAGACATGATGTTACACCCATTTCTTCTTTTGGCTGGGCGAATAAGAAATCCTGAATTTGTTGCAAAATCTGATCTCGAGGGAGTACTTGCGGTCCTGTCAGTTAGAAATTTAATTTAATAGAACATAAATAGACATCAGTCTGGAAGTACTTGCACAAATGCTCACCTAAAATTGGGCACGAAAAATATACACCGTCCACAGCATAGTGAGCTGGGTTCACCTGACCACCAATGGCAGCATCCATTGTAAAACTTTCTTGTCTAATTTCAGAGCCTCCTTGGGGTTTGCCGCCCCCTAATTCCATTTCCTTCAGTCGTTTCTCTGCTTCAATCTCCTTCCGTGCTTGTTCTAATTTAATTAGAATAAAAAATAAAAATACAATGAGTATCCATTTGAGATTTCTCTCTGCGTACTTGAAGGCTTAAATAGTTAAAAGCAATATTAACATGGTTTAGTGGTGGGATCTGCAATACTGTTTTGGAATTGAAGGTATTATATTTGTTGTTCTAACCTTTGATGTATGCCAATTGTCGATGAGCAATAAGATCTTCCGCTGTGCTTGTTTGGGGTTTAGTTTTCTCTTGTCTAGCTAATGCGGCCATTGCAGCTTGCCGCTTCTCTTCCAAGGAATCATGTCCACTTTTCTTTGGAGCTTGGGAACCTGAAGAAGGCTTCTGTCCACTTTTATTGCCCTTCGAGGACGAGGCTTGTCCTCCTGAGGAATTACCTGGTGTCTCGGTCAATCTATGCCCTGGTCCAGCTTGTTTAAATTTAGTATCCGCCTTCTTCTTATTAATGAATTTCTTTAATGCATCCATTGCAAATAAAAATATTTTATTAGCAGGTAGAATAATTTAACACTTGGTTGTGGAACGAGGAATCAACGTCGAAAATCATCAATCGTACATACAACTCGTTTGTCTACTCGATTTCCCTAAATACGTGGTGAATGGTCTTTGGGTAATTTCAACTCAGCAATGGAGAGTTTCAATTCCTCAATGAGAATGGACGATGAGGACGGTTGCATGAATTTCTCTACGATCCGCTCACCATAAACATTCCAAAATATTGCAATCAGTACAATATTAGTAAGGATAATGAACACTAGGATTTTGAATAGTTTCCACTGGAATTCGTCAAACAGGTCACACAGAGGTAGATCCAAATAGTCAAGGAAGAATAGGGGACTAGTTGAATTCCAAAGAAATTCAACAATCCAACTTGCACTTTCAATAACAACGAACATTTGTACCAAGCCCAGCCCACTCAAGTCCGAAAATCCAATAGCAAATAGTATTAGTTGTCCGATTAAGGTAAGGTTATCTGACTCACAGACAGATTTGCGTGTGGTAATGACGCACTAGTCGCACTACACACTGACCACAGTTTAATACTGAATCTAACTATCGACCTGCAGGTAAATATTTTGTGTGTCTGTGAGGATGGTGAGAACGACTGCAGCTTCAATGCTGAATGACATTACAGAAATGAACAAATACGGCAAGGCAGACAACGCAGATGCGCTCCAACATAGTAAACCCCATACCAAAATCAAATTCAGTGTCGATAGTGGCATAATTAGGGGG
Source organism: Orthonychiurus folsomi (assembly GCA_036851895.1). Classification (NCBI taxonomy): domain Eukaryota; kingdom Metazoa; phylum Arthropoda; class Collembola; order Poduromorpha; family Onychiuridae; genus Orthonychiurus; species Orthonychiurus folsomi. The sequence goes on from JAAXYW010000237.1 coordinate 35,278, forward strand.
AAACAGATCAATGAGCTCGAAGTATTGTCTCTTACCACTGATTCCACTACACTAACAGATTTTAAAAGGATGCACTCACTGCATATGTTGATTGAATGACGAGATCTCTTGCCCCTAAGTGGAAAGATTAAAAAAACCGCACCGAATCCACCCACAAGGAATAAAGTTTTCTATGCACGTCAGATCAGAAGCCCCATTCACCAAAATGTACGCATGCTATGTTTTGTCGAATTTTGTCTGAACGCTGCTGATGGCCTTGACTTTTTTTGAAGAAACAACACAAAACTAAGCTAACAAAATTGACTGTAGCATGCAGCATGCATGGTTGTCAGTAAAAGTTAACCCAAGTTGTCCGGTTCAGACCTGTTGTCCGCGATGTAAAGGTTTGCTAGCCAATATTTACGCAGAAAAATCATTACCGCATCGTTGGAAGGAATTTTTGCCTTCTTGGAGTCCATGATGTCAGAAGTTTTTGTGACCCACTGGTCGATGCAAAGCACTGGTCGATGCAAAGGGTGGAGAAGTAAATTCACAAATGGCGTAATATATAAAACTAATTTAATAACGTTTTTCTAAGTCTGGAAACAGCAAATACAGTACCCGATTCCTGTTCTAATGCTAACTATGATTGAAATAAACAATTATCTGAGTTTTCAAAGAAGAGGCAAGATTTGGTTGCCGAGGCACCCTGAATGGAATACTCCCTTTTTAGCTAGCCTATTGTGTTAGTAAATGAATGAACTAAAGAGTCAAAAGTTCTTTAGTTTTATTACAAGTTGGCTAATATTAGACAAATATTACACTAAATACTTAATTTGCAGAATGAAAGGTATCATATTTTGCATTGAAAGATGAAAGTGCCTGAACACAAAACGAAACATACGAGACAAGACCCGTATATTTGCATAATGTCACTTGTCAAACCTGATTTATACAGCACTGGTTACACACAATAAAATTAAATGTCTGCAATCGTCCCACTTGTCTAGATTCTCTAGATGCATTTCCTTTTCATGTCCAAATTATAGAATTGTTTTCTGAATCTTCTTCGGTGACTTCAACAGTTTTGGCGCTTCCAACGGATATCCAGTAGCTTCACACCATCCAACTGGGAAGAGATCCAAAGATGATGCATCTGTCCATTGGTCGTATTCGGTACCCCAACCATCGAAATGAATCAATAAGATACCCTCGACGACACGAGCCACTGTTGCGACAGCAATAATACTCGGAGTAATTACATCCACTGCTTCCAGTTTCATTAAAGGTTCAAATCCATGCGATCGACGTGGCTAAACAAGCAAACAATGCAAAACAAGCATAACATAAATGTAGCTTCAGAATACAATAAAGTAGTTAAACTACCTCTTGACGAAATTCTAAAGGGATTGCTCCCGTCTTTTCAAAATATGATTTCCAGTCGAATGTGCCAATATGTTCTGAGTCCACAGGCGGTTCAAGTTTAATCCCATGAGTGTTGCAGAATCCACATGGAAAAATTAGTGGAGATGTAATGTGGAAACAAAACTGGTCTTCGTCAGAACCCCTTTTATGCTTCGTCACATAACTATCAATTTTGACCATAAAATAATCAAAACGAAGAACTTTTACAATACGGGCGGCGCAGATTTGTCCCAGATTCAGTGGATCTACTGCCTCCAGGCGCATTCCAACTCCGATTTTCGTCTTGAACCAACTCGCTGCTCCAAGAAAATCTCCGATTTCTTTTTCCTCCAATTCTAGAGGGTCGTAATCATATGGAGCAGCAATTTGATGACCTACTGTCTTGCACCAACCTATTGGGCACATCTTAGTTGATCTCTCATGACACCAAAAATCTGAAAAAACAGTACATTACTGACAAGACTCTAGGAATTGAAAGCAAATTGTTCATCTTTAAAAAAAATAGCATTTACGTCGCACGAGAATCTTTCATTAAGCATTGCTTGAAGGCGCAGAAGGAAATACTTATAATAATAATATCCGGTATACGATGGATTCATAATCGCAACATGATCAAAATTTTCAATTTAATTTTTTACCTTCGCTAGAACCACCGGTTTTCAAAAGCGAATCCCAGTAAGTAAGTTGCACGCGTCCTCCCACAACTTTAGTCACTTTTGCAAGTCGCATTCGTCTAATGCTTTTCTTGTCCAGGACTTCGTAGAATGACCCAATTATGACGCTGTCAATTGTATAAATTTCAGATTAGTTCAAATCATAATTCAGAACTACAATTTAGTGGATGCTAGGCAGATATGAAAGCCGAGAGTTATCTCGTTATTAACTGACTTGCTTTTAAGACTGCGTCGGAAAGTCTCTTTATGGTTGATAATTAATGTTTTAGCTCCCACAATTCTATCCAACAAATATTTTCGCCAATCTTTGGGCGGTGGCTCAGGCAAGCCTAAACTCAAATTAGAAACGGTTAATTAAATGTGATACTACTATTATGTTAACAGCAAACGTAGAGCAGGCTTTGGTTGCATGCAGAAAACTTCATATACCAGGAGGCGGCAACAATTTCTTTCGATTCCTCGTCGAAAATGAAATAGCATATAAATCCAAGCAAAAGTTCAGCCATTTATCATGCTCACTGTTTTCGTCGAAGCCCACATACCGAATCTTCGTCTTATAACCTGTTCGTGTTCAAACACGAAAAAAATCTTCAAACTACATAAAAATTAATATTACATATTAGATTGAGTTAGTACCTGCGAACTGAAGTATCGTTGCAACCCACCAAGCTTTAGCTTGAATGACCTCATCCGTTTCTGGAGCTGGACCTTCCGTTGCAGTCGTGGCTCCTCCGTCGCTCTCGACTTCCACTTTTAAATTGAATTGAGCACTTTAGTACTATTAGATTCGTCAACTTTGATGTTGTACATACGAGTCGCAGCAACTAACTTAACTTACCACGAATACCACCGATTGCATATTCATTCCAGACATTCGAAAATGGCACCTATATAATAGAACATGTCAACATAGGTATTAGAATTAGAACAGAATCCTGAATCATTAACCCTTACGTGTTGAAAACAAGAAACCGGCGCTGCCTTAACACCTGACGTCGATAAAATTTTGTCCCAAGTGAAAGAATTTGCCTTCTTTCTCTTCAGTGGACTTTTTTTTGGTCTGCTGTTCTCATTCGAAACTCCACCATCCCCGCTGCCAATCGCCACTTCGACTTCCATTACTCTCAAATACTAAGGAGGGCATAAGGAAAATAAGGATTAGTCTACAGTTGATCACACAATTATTCAAATTATACGTACGTACCCCTTACTAAGCAACTGAGTTAACTGAGCTTAGGATGATGTGATTGGCATGCTCACTTTAAGTTTTAACTTGTGTTGGAAAACTGGAATGAATGAGTGTAGGACTAGGAATCCAAGGCATTTCAGAGACGCCGACGGCATGTCAGTTCCCTGCTGGCCGGGGGACTTGGACGAATGAGTATGCGCAATAACGCAAATGTAAATTTATTTAGAAAAGTTAAGCTCCGATCAGTCAATTTATTAAATACTTAAGTAATTATGCTGATCAGTGATCAGCTATTGATGAAAGGGAAAATGACAACAAATCTACGAGCTCAACCGGAATTTCTATCTTCCACTCGTCAAGTGAAATTATATTTCAAACTCTGCTATTTATATTTTGTAATAACAATAAATCTTGATCGCTTTAAAAAGTAATTTGTCTGACATCAGTTGGACATTGTGTCGAAATTGGTAATAACATAGAAGACATTTTTTTAACTAATTTTATTAGTATATTTTTCATCAAAAATTGCCACTCAACACAGAATACAAATTTGTTCGGACTTAATTTTCTAAATCGTATCACATCCATCATCATAGGCGCTATTCGTGCTCGGTCTCGCAGTATGTGCTCTTATGTACCCCACCATGCACCACCGCACCGCAACACAAGACCAATTGCCTCGTAATTCTTTTATTGGGCTCTTGCAGTGTAATGTTTAACTCCAGAATTACTTTTTATAAATCATATGTAAAAGAGGAGTGGAGCCGTTTTAATAACTTAATACATCCTTGGGCAAATCATGCAAATTTCAAACGGGGCAACATCACACAGCATAGCGGCAGTTGCAGCAGCCCTGGTCAATATATACGGCAATGTTTTGCTTCAGGCTGAAGTTTATACATATTGTTGCGGTGCGGGCAAATGAAGTTTTATACATTGGATTGGAAGGATGAAACCTTTCAAATAACAACCCACAAGCACTACTATTGTTTACTGTCTATTGCACACATTAATATTTAAGTTAATTTGTTGAAACTCCCTTACTCCATTCAGTTTTTATTTTAAGTGCATAATTGAGTTGTGGGTTGACTAGTTGGATTGCATTGGTGAGGAAAGGTTGTTTGTTGTTCGATGCTGATTTCAACATCAAAGTCATAAATGGTTGGGCTAATTGTTGAGCAGCATTTCCTGCCAATATTCCGCAATGTTTTGGAAGAGTCGGACAAATACCTGGCAGTTAAAAGTGAACTAGCTTTTGCATCGGAACGGTCATTGTTGTCTACAGGAAAACTAAACAAAGTCCTGGACTCTCCTTCTCTGTCGTCCTCAAAATCAAAATGGTTTGGGGCTCGCGGCAGCAAAACTCCCTGGAAAAGTGACGAGTATGCTTTCGATGAAGTTCAGGTCATTTTTCACGCCAGAAGCAAAAGATTTCACTAATTTTATTAACAAAATTATAATTATTATGTGCGTCGTCGTGTAGGAATTACTCCACAATGCTAAAATACTGAACATGACCTGGAGGAGCGATAGTGCATTCACTATTGCCCTAACGGACGGGAAAATGATCAATTTTGCAGTCAAGAATCTCTTCACTGGAGAATATTTATGCGGCATCGATAAGTGTTGTCCGTTTCAGGAAACCGTATCTGACAGCAAGCACAAATACACAAAAATATTGTCATTGTGTTAGAATCATTATTAATGCAGCATATGTATTATTACTAGTGGCTTACAACGACCGTTTGATGATGTATTTAATGTCCGATGGCAGACTCCATGTTATATGGTAAAACAATTTTATACCACTACTGCCATTATTTAAATGGCATAAAGCAAATGAATAATTATGTTCTAAATTAAATAATAGGAAAGAGCATTCGTTGCCGCTGGAGTCGGATTTCACTGACTCTGACTGTTCTAGCACCACGTACTCAAATTTCTTGCCAAACAAGACTTCCAAAAGAAGCGAAAAAAGACTCACACTTGCCAAAAAGTCAAACACAGTTAGTCAGCCTGCAGTCGCCAATTAATAAAATCAAGCTCCTGGTTTTTTTACTTCTCATTCTGGTCATTTCAGTTTGCTATTTGGTGGTCAACTTCAAAGGATGACGTCCTTCCCTGGCTCCCCAATCCAGAGCAGCGAGCTAATCTTTTTATTTATTCATTAGAGGCAATTCGGTGAATTTCTATTTAGCCTACTCCAGACACATATTTTGTAAAATAATTTAATTACGTAATAATTACTGTTTTTACCTAAAATATAGGAAGGATCCAGTGCTGATGTGGTTTCTCAAAACCGACAACTTGCTTTTACAAGTTCACCTATTATTGGCCGACCCTAACAGAGTTATAATACTTGACAAAAGCTCGGATTCAGAAGTAAATCGTCCTTTTCTCAACTTTTATATGCTTTGAAAATTTTCTTATGGTGTTTAATTAGGGAAGTATTTTGGTGACCGAAACAATTTACAGTATCAGTGCCACTCAGAGCAGAAAGGAAAGCGAAGCAATCATCCCACTTCAGAATGAATTAACGGCTTTCGCTTACGACCAATCAATTTCCAAATTAGCATTGACATGCTGCGATGCGTCAGTTCTTATATACTGCCAGGAAAGCAAGACCCCACGCTCTGCGAAAGCAATATTTGTAAGTAGAACTTAAAAACAAACCAAAACTTGGCTTTACATTTTGTTTAAATTTTCTTTATATTTTGTACTACATTTTTCTTCTTCTTCGTAAAATTAATTCAGATTCCATTTTCCGTGAGCTGGCATCCGGAATCAAATTTAATATTTCTGTCTGGCGAGAGCGGCCAATACCAGTTCTTCGACATTGCGTTGACCCCTGTTTTGATCTTTGAAAATAACATGCACACAATATCACTGAAGCACGAACTGGCGTAAGTTTATAAGGCAAGGTGAAAGGCGTCTCTTTTTGTGAATTTTTGCAACAGTTATTCCATTTCAGCATTTGCTCCGCGGTTCAAAAATCTTGCTGGATGTACTTGGACTCGGATCCTCAAAGCGGCGACAGCTTATTATTGCTTCGGTTTGAGTCGTAAGAAATTGAAAAAATTTCACAGGTGATCTGCGATACGTTTGTGGCGAAGTAAAATTCACACTAAATATTTTTTTGCAGTGGACCTCTAATAGTTTTGCGGCTAGCGATTCAAGGTCTGAAATTATTAGACTTGATAAATTTTTATTTGGTTGAGTCGTGTATTTTGGAATCAATTAATGTCCTCAAAAACGTCCCATGGACTAATGAGTCTTTGCAAGGAGCCTACGCAATATTCTCTCATCTTATCAAGCAGAAGCCGTGTGACGAGATTGAATGTAAATTGTAATTGTAATCAAAATGTATTTAATATTTTCACATTTTGTAGCGTGCTATTAATTTTGCAGGCCACTTGGAGCAATTACTAGCTGTATACTTTGTTCCAACGTTTCCCGTTGATGATGGAATTGCAATGAAATTGGATTTGAGGCCTATGAGGGTATTGGCCCGCAGATTTTTCATGTGGCTGTTGCATGGCAGAAAATTTCACAGAGCACTCCAGGTGAGTCGGCAGTTGCTACGCACAGCTTTTGGAACTTGATTTATGCGAATGACGATTCCGCCGACATTAAGAATTCATATTGAGATTGGTTTCAGATTGCCACGAGCCTGAATGACCCGGGGTTGTTTTATAAACTTCACCAAGTTGCTCGCTTAAATGGCGATACTACGACTGCATTTGAAGCCATGCAAAAACTCAAAGAAAATAACCCCGAGTCATTGTCCGAATCTGACTCCGACTCTACCTCGTCGCATTCTGATTCCGGTAGCTAATTTTTCTTTAAGTATTTTGTGCCCAATTGCTACTCACATGGATAAAATGCACAGGTTCCTGGAGATCTTCGAACTCTGAAAGTTATCCGTCCTGCCAATCGTCCGAAGTGGAACAGGTTTAACTTCAATTCATATTGAATTTAAAACCAACCACCCTTGACATATTATGAACACAATCCTCTTACGTTTCACAGGATTCAAAATTTTCAAGCGGTCATGAAAAAGTAAATTCAAGCAACCGAGCAAGTGATAATATATCAAGGGGTGGTGGCAGACGCAATCTTAATCCAAACAAAACTAGTACAGATGAATCAAATCAAACCTCGCAACCACAAAATTCCGGCCATGGGTCTACTACGTCTTCCAACACAAATCCACTTTTCAGCGATCCCAAAATTAGCGTAATAAATTTTGGGCCAATTTAATATAATCAACGTGTACTAGAGTTAGAGTAGATTTAACTTTGTGTAATACTAGTTACTTAAATAATGTTGCAAAATTAATTGATTAGGTATAGGTTTTGTGTACATTATGTACATTGTACATATCTATCTACTAGTGTCTATCTATCTATCAAGCGGGCACCGCATCCGTACATTGTATATTGAACGAATTAACGACGAATCTACCAATTTGTATCTGTCTGTAGATAAAGGATTGATTTCTCCCTTTCGGAATAATAAATAATAGATAATAATCATAATGTGTAAGTCGATCTTTGACCCGAGTTGCATTAATACCGGAAATTTTTCAAACAAGAATTAAAAATTTTTATTGAATGGCGAACAAAACTGTTTAATGAGCACACAAAATTGCACTATTTTAAAAAAATTAAAATAAATTGAAATCGGAGTTGAAGCTCGGATAACCGGAATCGGGACAAGCAGAAGCAAGCCTGATTTCCCTGACAAGCTCATAGCACTATGCGTAGGGCACAACACACGGATGTTTACAATGCATGCACACAAGAAGTGGGAAATGCAAAGGGATGTTTCCCTTTCATTCCGATCCGTGTAGCCAGGGATGTTTCAAAGAGATAGATTGTGTTCAGAGTCAATTTTGCTTGTTTTCGGGCCAGTGATTGTGTTTAAAGCGTTAGCCTTTCCATCAATTTTATAAGGTTGACAAACTGTGAATCGCAATCACTAAGGATTCAATTTGACGGAGGTGAGTGGTTAGACGACAACAATAAAATTCATAGCCCAAAGTTGAAGTCCGTCCTAAATCACACACACACCCATGCCATGATCAATGATCATAACCATAACCTTCTTGTTTCCAGTTAAAATGACACTGCACTGACCTGGACACACAGGATGGATACCCAAAGAATCTCAAGATAATCCATCCGTCCCTCAGCTTGCATGCTCTAATTATGTAAACGTTATCCCAAAGTTTGCTGATTTTGTAGTTTTTGAAATAACTAATCAAGAATGGTAGAGATGATATAACTAGAATTTAAATTTGTTCCCCTTGAAATTGTGAATTCATTGAATGTGCATGAGTATTAGTCATTGGCTGGTAAATATATTTTTGGAACAATCAGGAAGTGCCAATAGAGCTGCTGAAGTTTTAAATTTACAATCATGGGAAATCACAAGTTAAGTTTAGGTAGGTTCTGCATACAATTGTTTCGTCCTCAACTTGTCTTTCTTGTCATCATTGCTTTACAACTGGAGCGTGGCTTTGTAGCTTGCAGAGGTAAGTAAATGATACTTACTAGGTATTTATACTTACAGTATAGAATGCTACATTTATTATTTCCCATGAATAGCTTTTACCAACGAATACCAACATTTTAATATGATCGCAAAACAGTTTTGTTTTATCTATCTTATCTCAACACGTTTCTGTTTCAGGAGTTCAAAATGTTTCAAAAATTGAATTGGAGAAGGCTGAAAAACTAACTCAAAAGAAAGTTGTTTATGAAAATCCTACTGATGCTGAACACGATGACCATGTTTCTGAAGATGCGACAGGCAAGCTATACAATGACCTATTCGCCCACAAACCAGGTTCCGTTGGGAATTCCGATGAAGTTGCTGCAGCGTCAAAATTCCTTTGGTGCCAAAGTTGTGACCCTCCGGACTGCCCGCACCTGTATAACTGCGATAGAGCTCTTATGGTAATATGATGGTTTTTAAAGTCTAACAGCTTAAATTTGGACAATTTTTAAAACTGGCAATTACTGTGCTCTAGTGCTTTAAGACACGAATGCAGGATAGTGTTGGAGTGGAACGAATCACACGTGGATGTTTGCGGAGGGATGATAACATCGCCTTAATGTGTAGAAGTCCAAAACATTCCAAAGTTACAAAACAGGCTCATAATGTGACAAAGCCGGACTATGAGTTTCGTGCAACCATTCACACTATCTGTTGCTCTGATAGAGATTTTTGCAACGATGGAGACTTCCCATTACTTGATTCACATGACTTGAATGGTGAGTTGCTGAAAAAAACACATGCATGTACATATATGATATGCTTCGATATTTAATAAGTTACTTTCTAATTTGAGCAAACCACTTTGTGTAGATCATCCAACTCAGGGCGAGAGCATTGACTTTGGAATGCCTGATTCTACTATTGGGTACATTGTTGTGGCTTCACTAATTTTATTTGTGTTAATCGCAACCGGAATTTTCTGGATAACAAACCAGCGACTCAAGAATAAGCGCGGCACCGATTTAGTGCATTCTCATCGCGATAATTTTTACCCGTTGGGTGAAGATCAACTGCGAGCAAAACCAGCAGGGGATTCGACTTTGAAAGAATATTGTGATGGATCCATGACTTCTGGAAGCGGTTCTGGGCTACCCTTACTGATACAACGAACTCTTGCCAAGAATGTACAACTATTAGAATGCATTGGAAAGGGACGCTATGGCGAAGTTTGGTTAGCTAGCTGGAATTGTGAGAACGTAGCTGTAAAAATATTCCACACGCGAGACGAAGCATCATGGGTCCGTGAAACTGAAATTTATACAACTGTTATGATGAGACATGAAAACATTCTCGGTTTTTATGGGTCCGATATGATCTCAAGAAATTCGGTCACACAACTCTGGCTAGTTACTCAATACCATCGACAGGGCAGCTTATACGACTTCCTTAATAATAAAACAATCAGTGAGAAGCAGCTTTTGAAGTTTGCATACTCCATTGCAAATGGACTTGCATTTCTTCATTCGGAAATGGTTGGAACTGAGGTGAGTTGCATGTTGTTGGTGGATATTTAAAGCGTATTTAAATTTGTTGACATTGTTGAGCAGAAATATATTTTACTGTTTTCAATTAACTATAGGTTCGTGCCGGGATTGCACACCGAGACATTAAATCAAAGAATATTCTTGTTACTAATTCTGGTGTGTGTGTTATTGCTGACTTTGGTTTGGCTGTAACTCACAAACGAGAAACGGGAGAATTATTTGTGTATCCCAATCCCAAAGTTGGAACACGAAGATACATGGCCCCAGAGATTTTGGATGAAAGGTAAGTATAGTACTGAGCGATTTCTTTTCAATTTAAAGTATTGATAGGTGACTCAATGAAAAAACTTTCCAGCATGAATATGAAGTCTTTTGATGGGTACAAGCGAGTTGACATGTATGCATTTGGGCTTGTGCTTTGGGAGTTATGCAGAAGAACAGCATCTCAAGAAGATTGCCCGGAATATCAACCTCCGTTCTTTGACGTAGTTCCTGGAGATCCATCATTTGAAGATATGCGAAAAGTGGTTTGTGTGGACGGATTCCGCCCTGAAATACGCGACGTGTGGTCTGCTGACCCGGTATTTATACTAATTCACTAGTTATCTTCTAAAGCTTACATACACGCATGTTCAATCATCTGAATTTAATTCACAGGTCGTTTCTTCTATTACGCGACTAATTAAGGAATGTTGGCATCCAAATCCAGCTGTCCGATTATCCGCTTTACGTGTGAAAAAATCAATTGCTCTCAGCGCTCAGGATAAATTCAAGGGACTATTGGATGCTGCTATAGTTTATTAGATGCAAGAGTTGAAGTCTTCTACGTCTTTACTTAAACATTAGTACAAACTCGTCGTTGCTTTATCTGCAAAGATACTCTTTCTGTGTATTTATGAGAACAACCCTGTAGCTGTTGAGAAACTTCGGCTCGCGCTGACATTTAGTTTTAGTTCGTTTTACAAGCATTGACTAAGGCCTTAGTGCTTGTTTAGACTTTAGACTGTGCTCTGTCCATTTGAGCAGCTATAAAATGCAGAATTGTCCTAAATTGTGCCATATAAATTCAAAATGTTAAAGCTTGACAATAATTAATTAATTAATACATACGATTATGTTTTGTTTGGTAAGCTTAAGTTTAAATACTGGGAAGGCCTTTGATACTTAACTCCACCGTCGCCAAAACTTGTATTTGATATTCTATTTATACCATTCGTTGACTTTATGTAGCATTACTTTGTAATTGTAGTAAGTTCACGCAGCTCTGATTTCAACCATGCTTTAAACAATTGACATTAGCTTCAGCTTTAAAATTCAAATTTACTCGCAAAATTATGAATTCACTACCAATCAACTATAAGTTTGACTTGTAATTGTGTATTTTACGATTACAAACTAATACAGAATATGAGAATTTAATCCAATCGAATCCTACCATTGAACTAATATTGTGAGCTTCTGCCCTGCCTTGCTAAAATAATTAATTTATTTCATTAAAATTACTAAATTGTGAACGGATCATTTTGCATTTCATTATTTGAGAACATTGTCTCAAGACATTTAATTGTCCGTTGCGCAGTTTGATTTAATGTACCATGTATGAGAGCATAATATGAACGAGCGAGACAGGTGTACTTGCCGCACGGCAATTTCCTGGAGACGCGTGCTCTTGCATCGGTGAGCTTTTATTTTCTTTCCCTCGAAGCCCAGGATTAATAAAATTGAAAGTGGACCGGCGGATGTGGATCGTGGATGTGTTAATTTATAAAAAAAGCAACGAAAAAAAATCATCCCAAGCCAAAGCCGGGTGCGTCTCTGGCTGGCGGTCGGCGGTCTTTCAGGTGCAATGAATTGGGTGCAGAGGTGTACGTGTATGTCCGTGGGTGGGAGTCATGTTCATGTCTAATCCGGCACAGGAATTCCTAAGCATATTTGGGGTTGACGTCAGTCAACTTTGCTGTATTATTTTGTTTCAGTGTTGCAAATAGTTTTTCCCAAAAAAGTCAAATTTTAGCTAAAATAATTTTGTTGACCTCCACCCTTTTAGTACCTAAGAACAAGGCAACGTTAAAATAGAGGAAGGTGACGGATGTGGAAGTGCAAGTGGTGTTGAACCCTACTCTGGGAAGGCGGGAGATTTTGAGTCCAACCTCGATTAAAGTGCAGGAATTAATTGCAAAGGCAAGGAGATCCACCGTACTCTGAGTCACACCCTCCCCTTCATGATACATCATCCCGGTCGGTGGCCATTCATTTTTGTGTTTTGTTGTACTTTTTTGTGGGGGCTACGAGGTTTTTAAGAAATTGTTCTATCCCGGGGATGGGAGCCTGACAGGAAACTTTGCACTAGAAGACAAAATCTTTCTTGACCGGTCGAACCAAACCACCTTTAGTACCTTACCTGTAACCTGGCAATAACCCATAAACTACAAATCCTTGCTCAATTCTGGTTTTTTGAATCTGCCTGTTGGGTTGTTTTGGACCCCAACGAGAAGACAATCAAATTTATAAGGAAAATTTTAACTACTGTTTTGTGCAAGGAGGCAACTGGTGAGCAGCTGCCCATGCCAGTTTCACATTCATTCATCTAACAGGTTCGTTCGTGACTCTTTTAAAACAACCGATTCAGATTTTATTAATTCCATTAACCATAAATATACACTAGCATTTCAAATTTTAATGACGTTTTACTGATTTACAGTATTTTGAGGGCTGGCTACGGACAGGCGGCAGCTAATTTACAAGCAATAAATACATTCCAGTTGTTCCTTGAAGAATCAAATCACGAAGCATGCCTTCCCATTTCAATACTGGTGATAATATGGAAGTGCCTGAAATTCGTGTCAAGACAGCATACAATGGGTAATTGATAATATTTTAAACGTATTTGTATCCCTTTTTAAATGTATAAACAAACCGTACTATGCGATGGCAGTGATACTGACAAACGCGATTAACGAATTCATAGGCGAAAAATATGAGTTTGCTACGTTAAGAAGGCTAATTTATTTATATTTGTTATTTTTCAGCGAGGTGCTTATTACGTACATTAATCCAACCATCACACTGGAGCAGCTATATGAGGAAGTACGAGATATGTGCAAATTTACTCTAGATCAAGCATTCACAGTGAAGTGGGTTGACGAGGAAGGTAATCTATTAGTTTGT
>JAAXYW010000238.1:0-48666 GCA_036851895.1 Orthonychiurus folsomi
AAAACAAGTTTAGCGTCCAAAACTGAATTTTTGAGGAACGTTTTAAAACTGGTCTTTATAAGCCGCCACACCCTCTGTAGTGTACTTTCATCCAACAATTGCCGTACCTGAGATTATGTACCGGAGCGGAGAAGAGCGACTCGCAATCGCCATGTCGCATCGCAATCGCAATGCAAATGCGTGTGTGAAACTACTTGTACAACTTAGTACAACTCGCAAAAAAGCAAAGTATGAGAAATGCACAAAAAAGTGCAGTATACTCATCAAAGTATAAAAGAAAAGATAATCACAACCGACCCATCACAGACACGTGTGCGTGTGTTATGGCTTGTCTATTTAACAACGTACAAATATATAATATGAATCTCAGATGGTTTTATATGAACTCCTTGAAGCATTGTTCCAACGCTGGCAATTCCTCACCACATCATAACAATTCCCACTAAATTGACTACACGAAAAAGAAAGGAATATGAAAATGACAGGTGGGTGCGGAATGCGCCTGACAAGGCCGAGGATGCCTAAAAACACCTCTAAATTAATATTTTGGTAAATACATTCCGAGAAAGGTACCCCGCGGCACGGTCTCCAGAAATCTTGCCTTAAAGGTTCCTTACTGTGAGCAGCTTGTAAAAGAAGAACATGCTTCTGCTTTTAGTTTTCGTTTTTGTAACCATTCACATTCTTCAGCCAGATAAATGAATGCAATTGGCAAGCACATGTAAATAAACTGGCACTGACTCACTGACAAGCAAGTTCAAGTTAATGCTCTAATCGACAGTTACTTTGCTTATTATTTGATACTCGTCGTACGTAATGCAATTCATGCCATCATGCAATCATGCGATTTGATATGATCTTAATACGTGTGTTATTGTAGTTGTACATGCCAACTATTTAACATTTGACAACCTTTAACCTTAAGACAATAAATGACCCCATTCTGAGTCAAATCTTGAGGTCCTAAACTCCTTTAAAAAGAAGCTAGTTTTTGTGCTACAGCCGCGCCGGAACCAAAATCTCAACATTCCATCCCATAAATTAAACCAAACCATTCAATTTCTTGAAATAAAGTAAGAGTTTTACTCTTTTTGAAGTGATATATGAACTGCACAAAGCAAAATTAAAAACTACATAGCTAGCAGTTTCTACTTACGGATCAGCGGGTTTGTCATATTATTGCGGCTATGGCTAGGCCATTCACTAACGAAAAACATCCTGCTCAAATGTTTTTAATAAGTATTTTGTAATAAATATGCATACTTGAATTGACCACAAACTTGATAATATATGAGCATTTCTGAACACTTGCATACAACACAATGGAATTTGGCATTAGAAAACCTTGAAATCAATTCTGAAAACAATTCTGCGTAGAAAAACAGCACTGATGATCATACGGTACCTCTGGAAGCGTATGGTTGGCTAGAACTTCATGAACTTGATGAACTTGGGCTAGAACTTCATGAACTTGATGAACTAGTCGTTCATCATGCTTTCATGCTGTTCGGACGCAATTTGATCATACTCGAAAACCCCTACGGGTGCGATTGGGTGCACCCCCTCCTCAGAGGTCAAAACTGACACCTAGGGTGGGTGTGCCTTGGATGTGTGGGTACGACCCCTCCACCCCACGTTTTCGAAAAAAGTTGGGCCAGGTTCAGGTATGGGGCGAACTGACCGAGGAATTTTTACTGAAGTTATAAAAATCGACGCGCTTCGCGCGATTATTATTGACACACCATTCGAATTTTTCAACTCGAGCTCGACGCGACTCGTTATGTTTTGTCTACTTATCCTCGATGTCAGAACCCCGAATTTCTCAGGGCACTCATTAATAAACCAAATTAAAGAACGCCCTTGAAATGGTGCAATAAAGAATCCAAACATGTCCGCCCCGTTGAAAACGGTAAAGTAAAGGTTCGAAAAATTAACATTTAAAGAATCGTGTTACACAATTAAAGCGTATTGTGTATCGAATTGAATTTGTTTCTTTCTGCTTCCAAAATCAGACCAAAAAGTCTTAATGAGGGGAAATGCATTACAATTTTAAGTGCTCGCTACGCTCGCAAGGTTAAAATTATCCCTTATTTATGTGCCCCACGCGCACCCCACGAGATTGCACGCTTAAAGTCTTAATAAAGGGAAATCTAATCAAAATTTTTCATGCTCGCTACGCTCGCAGGATTCAAATTATTCTTTATTCACATGTATTCCGCGCGAAGCGCTAGCGCTTCTCGCGCGTACCCCTCGATTTCGATTTGCATGGCACCCCCTCCCTCGTTTGCAGGCGGTTTTCGAGTATGAATTTGATTCGTTTCGTAAAGACAATGTAATGTAAAGTGGGGATTGCATTTGTTGTTTCGTGGGACCGCGTCAAACATCCGATGCATCACATGGTCAAATACGCCTTAACAAGTTGCCACTTCTTGATTTTGCAGACGGCGAGCATTAGGCGACGCGCCAAAAGTGAACGTTAACGTTTGCAAACTTTAGCTGTCAGCCATGCCGTGTTAAGCACCGAATTTATTTGGCTCCAAACATGGCATATGAATTTGCAGTGTATGGTTTACACTACCCTTGCTAACTAAACCACAATTTTTCGATTCACCAACTTAACCAACATTAGAAGAGCAATATATTTTTCAAAACATTCTGACTTACCTTTCGATCGTGTGATGTATTTCAAAAGAGTTCAGGAAAGAAAGGGGTCAGCAAAAAGTCAAAATTCTAAGTCACGAATTCGGGTCACAAAAATTGCACTGTATTTTGATTTGGTTCTTGCGAACCCGGCCCGGGCTTTTGTATGTTGCAGACTCGACGACGGATGAACACAGATTATGACGAAGACAGGAAAAACTATCCGTAATAAATGAGGAGAATCCCCGCGAAAATGAGCATGTGCTTCATCTCCTCTCCAATTGGGTCCAGCTTTGAGGCGCCAATTTTGGACGAAGGGCATCTTAAGTATGGGCATAGGCCTGCATACTTTTTAAACTTAACAATAAACCTTATTATCATAATTTGAGCACTCGTGACTTAATTTGTGAGTAAAGTGTGAAATCATAAGTGGTGTGCTGTAATAGATATATCTTCAAATTGCGCATCGATCGCTGGCTGGACCGGACGGTAAATATTTTTTTAAAGCAAGTAAAAGTCAATCCGCTTTTGCATGTTGTTTTCATGAGTTGCTTGCTTCAGTCATTACTACAATGTTGATAAAATTATTTAGATTTGCGAGACAAGCGAGATGAATACAATACAAGAAAACGCCAAATTACAGGAATTGAACACAAGTCATAGTTTAACCGTCATTGTCATTCACTGCTGATTATTGTTAAGGTTCTTTATTTCACTTAATACTTGCCTTCCTGTCAGCGCGCTACATAACTGGCACAACGATTTTTAACACGATGAATCTAAACCGAGTTTTCCAACGAATTGTTGCCGCATCCTGTGGATTGAGGAATACATCACAATTGTGCCTGACGCGGTCTATGGAAACAATTTCTTTGCCAAAGGAAGCACGTGTAGTCATTTGTGGAACCGGAATAGTTGGGAACTCTGTTGCTTATCATTTAGTTCAAAATGGATGGACAGATATTGTCGTGGTTGAGCAAGAAGATCAAATTGGAGCAGGCACTTCAGCATTCGGGTCTGGAACACTTGCCCTCCTGAAACCAGTTCAAGAAAAATTAATAATCCAGAAAAGTATAGAATTGTACCAGAAGCTCACTGCCGACGGACATGATATTGGCCTGGAAGCCTGTGGCAGTTTGTACCTTGCCCAGAACAGAGAGCGAATGGTACTGCTTAGACGACGAGTTGCACTCAATCAACCTCAAGGACTAGGTAAGTTAAGTTTAATTAGTAAGTAATTGTATAACTTAAAATTTAAATAGAGTCTAATATGATGGCCTTCTCATTGTATGCTAGAATGTATTGTTTTGGGTCCGAAAGAGCTGCTAAATTATTATCCGTTCCTGAACATATCGGATCTCCAGGGCGGGGTACTGATTCCGGCAGATTCAGTCGCCGATCCTTCCGCTGTTTGCAATACCCTCGCACGACTTGCTCAAGAAGGTGGTGCTAAGTATGTTCGGAACTGCCAATTTAAACAGCTATTAACTAGAGACGGACGAGTTTCTGCAGTAGACACAACGCACGGGACAATTCAATGTGAAGTCTTTGTCAATTGTGCAGGGATGGTGGGCAAAGAATCAGCAATTCATAACAAACTGTGTCCTACGGCGTTATCTTTATTCAAGTCTTGTAATTTTTTATTACTTTCAGTGGGCTTGGCAGCTCGGTCAAAGTACAGAACCGAAGGTTCGAATACCAGTACACCCTGCAGAGCACTTCTATTTATCGACACACCCAGTAGACGCAGAATTCCCCGAAACCCTTCCTACTCTAAGAGATTATGATTCGGGTATTTATATCCGGAAATGGAAAGACAATTCTTTTTTATTGGGAGCATTCGAGCATCAGGCGAAACCAGTATTTACATCAGGAATTCCGTCCGATTGGAGGGAAACTATGAAACCCGACTGGGATCACTTTGCATCAAGTTTAGATAGTTGTGTCACCCGAGTTCCAGTACTTAAAACCGCAAGATACAAGTCGTTAGTCAACGCTCCAGATAATTTTACTCCTGACGGAAAATATATTGTTGGTAAGAACAAGAAGATCACCATTTGGCAATGAGACACCATATTTTAAGAACAACATCCTAACGCCGTTTTGTAAGCTTGATTGGATTTTATTCGAAGCTAAATCTTTTTTTTTCAGGCGAAACACCAGAAATTGACAATTATTTTGTTGCCGCTGGGATGAATGGAAATTCCTTACAAGGAGCCGGAGGAATTGGCCGTGCCCTTGCCCATTGGATTATCGAAGGTGAGCCGGAAACACCACTTCTAGAGTTTGATGTCAGACGATTTGTGGATGTTCATAATAACAGGTACTGTTGCAGGGTTTTTTAACCTACACTTATACACGTTGTGCCTGCTCGTAATTTCATGTTTTGTTTTAAAATTGGAAGGCGATTCCTATACGAAAGAGTTAAAGAGACAGTCGGTCGCCAATACGCCATCCTTCACCCGCTTCAATCTGAATACAAAACAGCTCGCGAAGTCAGATGCTCTCCGCTTTACTCAACCTTGAGAGCCCAAGGAGCAGTATTCGGAACTCGAATGTGTTTTGAACGTCCTTTGTATTTTGACTCAACCTATCAAGGTAAATCCCCATAATGACGGTTGTCACTTTACTTCAATTTATGCCGATATATGAACCTTGGCA
This sequence comes from Orthonychiurus folsomi, assembly GCA_036851895.1. NCBI lineage: Eukaryota > Metazoa > Arthropoda > Collembola > Poduromorpha > Onychiuridae > Orthonychiurus > Orthonychiurus folsomi. The sequence continues at coordinate 5,302 of JAAXYW010000238.1, forward strand.
GCTTTAAAGGCACGCTATGCATTTTGCTTTATGTTTCAGTTGGAGGTACGCTCCCAGAAGTGCCACCTGGGACATATTGGAAGCCCGAGTTTTTCAATTTTTTGAAAGAAGAATATTTGGCTTGCCGGGAAGGCGTTGCCATTATGGACATGTCCTCTTTTTCTAAATTTCAAATCACTGTAATAACTACTGCTAAGAGCAATTTTTTTGGAAATCGTGACAACATTAAAATTGCCCATAATGTTTTATAGTCCGCCCATGACGAAGCGCTAGATTACTTACAATCGTTGTGCTCAAATGATGTGAACGTGAAAGTTGGCCAAATCGCTCCAACCGGTATGCAGGTAAATGTGAATTATAATTAATATAATATAGAAATATTATTAAACTATATAACAAATAACATGTTTAACAATTAGTTGACAATGTAGTTGTGAAATTGATGAAATGAAATTTTTTTGTTTTTTTTTAATTTAAAAAAATGTTTAACAATTTGATGTAGTTGTGAAATTGATGAAATGAAATTTAAATTTTAAAATTTAAAAAAAAATTTTGCAGAACGAAAGAGGAGGATACGAAAATGAATGCATGCTGCTCCGACAAGCAGTTAATAGGTGGGCTAGATTTTGAATATAACGCCAGCTAAAATTAATTTAGAAATTAGGTAGTTCTTGCATTGTTAATCTTCATTGACGTATGTTTAACAATTTGATGCAGTTTTTTCATGGTTTGCCCAACGAAGCAGCAAACGCGCATCGCTGAATGGATGAGAAGGCATCTCCCCACGGATAATTCCGTACAACTCAATGACGTCACTTCTATGTACACCGTCATTCACTTGGTTGGACCTAAATCTAAAGATCTTCTGTCGCAACTGACTGATATTGATATTAGACTTTCTCCACTTACTTACAAGGTAAAGTGCGAATAATTTTTTATTAGCCGTGTCAGTGGTAAATATTAATTATTGTATTTTTCAGACAACCAGTGTTGGCCACGCGTCGGATGTAATGATCTTATCTTTTACAAACACGGGGGAACCAGGTTATTCTTTGTACATCCCCTCCGAGTATGCTGTTCATGTTTACGATCAGTTGATGAGAGTTGGCAAAGACTATGGCGTAGGTTTCATTAGTTTTTTAATTGAAATTTGGCGTTGTGCTACTACATTATCTAGTTATGGCTTTAAGTCCAATTTTTTTGGCTTGTTCTGTATCCATGCTACAGATAAAAAATGCGGGGTACCTTACTCTCCGATTTTTGAGGATAGAAAAGTTTATCCCTTTTTGGGCAGAAGAAATTGATAGCACAACAACGCCTCACGAAATAGGTAAATTTATAAGATAATGGTTTGGTAACATAATGCAATGATGCCTGCTAGAAGACTCTAACTGAAAGGCAATTTGTCAATGCATTGTTTTAATTTCATGACAGGTCGCATGTTCCGAGTCGACTTTTCAAAGGATTACTTTACGGGAAAAGCTGCACTTCAGCAGCAAAATTCTGGAGTGAAACGTCGGTTGGTTCACTTCACTCTTCACGAACATGATCCTGAGAATGATGTTTGGACATGGGGTGGAGAACCGATTTTTAGAAATGGTGTTTTCATTGGCCAAACCACATCAGCCGGGTATTAACAACTACATATAAAACCAGTTAGCCGATGCAGAGAATTGAAGATGCATAAATGCTTATTTCACTACAGGTATGCATTCACATTGGACAAGATGGTTTGCCTGGGCTTCATCACGAACCCTGACCCAAAAACTGGTGAACTTCGGAATGTTACTCCAGAATATGTTATGAATAAGAATGATCTATTTCAAATCGACATCGCCGGCAGGCGATTCACTGTTCACCCGAGCATTCACCCTCCAGCTCTTCCGCAAGTTTTGCCTACGTCCACCAAAGTGTATCAACCCACCCTTCGAGACATGACTATATTGCACTCTGACGGCCCAGACATTTAGTAATTTATTAAGCAGGTTAGTTAGAAGGTGAAAAGTATTTCAAAAAAATAGCATTAGTGGCTTCTTCGTGGCAAGTCCAACCTTTCCGAGTTTATCGTATTCTTCGTCGGAGTTGAACTCCCTTCTTCTCTGTCGGAACTTCATTGTATTGTTTGAAATGAAACTGGCCTTCCTGTGATTTATAGGTTTGCATTGCCTGTAAGGTAGTTGGCAAATCTTGCGTGCTTATCGGCGAGCCAAAGAATTTTGAGTGTACATCAGGCTTGCCTTGCTGGTTAACATTTACGTGTGGTTCTCAGAGCAAGAACTTCCGCAGAACTTGAGCTCAAACTAGTTATATTATCTCCAATTTACGAGTCTTAGGTTTGGCTTTCTGTTTGAAAGACTAGGAAGTAGATAACATTTGGCCTCACAATTTCAGAAGCCGGCACATGCCTTTGCTCTAGTGATAAACACAACAATGCAAAATTTAGAGAATTTTCAAAGTTGAACAGTGCCATAGCATTAGTAGGGGGCACCTTGGTTCAAATTAAAGCTTGCATTTGTAGATGGGTACTTAATATTTTTAGGCATATAAAGAAATCGGCCACCTACTTGTGATATTCTCGTAATACTGTGCTTGTTCTAGTCTGTTCGTAATTTAGTAGTCCCTCGCCAAAGCAATTACCGATATTATTAGCACGAGTAAGTCATAGGTGTCGGACAAGGCTGCATTTTAGACAGATCGAGTTTTGATGTCAGTATTTAAGAGTTGAACCAGAATTAGTGTCGGTTACAATTACAACTGGCAACAAATAAATGAAATGGAAATTGGTCGCTTGTGATGCCATTATTCAACAGTAATAATTGTCTTATTTGGCGTATCCGACCCAAACCAAGCTAAAATAAATGTCCGTGGAGGCATACGGTTTTGAGGCATTTTCTTAACTTCGTAGTTGCAAATTTTAGCAAACGGCTGAATTGTTATATAAGACATAATGAATGATAGAATACTGTACTATAGCCCTCACATTAAGCTTATAAATACAACCAGAAATTGCTCCAATTCAGAACGCTGGACAGACTTCTCCAATCACAATGCAATCGTATGCAACATGTACAGCATTTGGGCCTGGTAATAACCAACAAACAACAACAATTTGTGATTGTACGATTCGTCGTTTATTTTACCGGAATTTGTACTAACTCAAATCTTAGCAACAAAGTACTCACTTTTCCTTGGCGTCGTGAATTACATCCTGCAACCATTACTTATTGTCTTGATTTGAAAATGGTTACTGATAAACCAAAAGTATTTAACCTTGAGCGTTACTTGTGAGCAAAAAAGCAAACCTGTACAAAATACAAAAGAAATGGGTAACAAAGCCCGTTCCAACACTGCAGTACGCCCAGTAGCACTCCAAATAAATGTGATAAGAACCAACGAAACTGGCAAAAGAGATATACCCTTCATTCCAAAAATTAACGTTGACGGAGGTTATCTGTAAACAAAAATAATATTCCGAGTTCCGCCGAGTTGTAGCTAACATCACTGGGTAAACCGCTTACCAATCACAACGTCTCTAAATCACATTATATTATTTCAAGAATTAATTTGTCCAGTCGCTTGAAAGCAATGGAATCTCATTTATGACCACATTCTTTTGATTCTTTGAATATCGAAACCGAAACAACCCGAAATTAACTTCTCTAGAAATGCGTGCCCCGTTCTATACAGTCGGACACTACAATATTGTAATAAAAATTATAAACTACTCCACTTGCATTTGGTAATACAGGACAGAAGTGCTCCCTTCTCCTGAAGGAACGACACTAAGAAATAATATTACCACAAAACGTAAGTCAAGACTTCTGAAATTATTGCACCTTGGATTATGGAATGCTTGCTGTAATCAATTGACCGAAAACCAAAGCAATACATATGAGTTTTAAATTAAATACCTACTTAACAGTAGACCCAAGAATTATGATAATACATTTGTCAGCTTAACAAATGATATGCTTTGCTGACTCCGTGGCATATCACCTGATACTAGTTCCACAAGTAAATTTGTTATAACTCAAATGTCTATTACTACACACAGACGCGCAGCCACAAAACATTTACTATTATAATACAATAATTTATACTATTACAAGAACACCAGTGGAATCACTTTGGCCTGGCACAGTCAGGTATACGGTATTTTTAATATTATTTGGTGCTAGTAGCTTTAGCTTAGTAGGTAAGATAGATTTGGGCCCGAGTCCCTATGCTTGGTAGGTACTACATTTGAGCTGACCTAGACTCCTTTCTAGATTCCATAACTCCATCACTCACTACAATTAGAATTAACTACAACGCTAAGAAAGACAAGGATCTTCGTGCTGACTTGTTCCAGCTCAAGAAGTTGGGTTTGTGCACATTATTACAGGTCGTCAAGTAAAGTTTGAAATTTATGTTCAGTAAAAAGATCACACCACTTGCACTTGTAGCAACTAATTTGCTCATTTTACATAATTGAACCATCGTGTATGCGATGCGAGGCGAGGCCCTGCGTACGCAGAATACGATTTTTTCACAAACGGGGAGAGGCATAGGTAGGCCGAGGAAAGGTACGTTTGTACATTCGAATTCAAAACACCTCAATGTAGTCGAAAAACGTTAGAATTAACTTGTTATCTTAACAGCATTTATGTGGGGTAGTAGAAATTTGAGACCAAGTTTGGAATTTGAAGAGCTGGCTGAATAAAAATATCTTATCTACTAAAATTATCATGGATCCGTTTCCGCGTTTCAGAAAGGTCAGTCAGGATGGGTTGAATTCGAGCTTAGGAGACGTACATAGCAAAGTCTATTTAAATTCGCAATCCCATTACCATTTGGAGAAATTGTTCGTAGTGAATTGTGATAACACCGTCCTGGTCATGATCCAGTTGACGAAAGCTTGAAGTCAACGTCTATAAAAGAATATTATATGTAGAGTCAGCAAATTTATGATTAATTGATTTTTTGATTAATTATGTATATTCAAAATAATTTACACTAACAAGTTATCTAGTTTGCACTAATATAGCCCAAAATTATGGAAAACTTACATGAAGAACAACGCAGCATTGAATGAAATCGTCGAAAGCCACGGTTCCACGACCCAATCGATCAAATTTTTTCACCATCAACGAAACTGTCTGAGGGCTCACACGGTATCCAAAACTAATAAGAGCCTGTTGCAGTTCGTTTTGATCAATACTTCCGGAACTGTCGCGATCAAATGACCGAAAACACGCCTGCCAGTCAGTGACATATTTCCAGAGTGCCCCAAATTCGTCAAAATCAATGGAACCAGAGTTATCGCGGTCAAACATCCCTGCAAAAATAAGGATGTAACAACTTTGTATGTCTTAAGCAAAACTTAAATGCCAATGAAACACTTTACTCCCGTCATAATAGTAAAACTCAACCGACTTACCAATCATCAAGCGAACGGTTTCAGGATTAAAAGGTGTCCAAGTGCCATTTGAGAGCGCTGATTGTAATTCTGTAGCATTGATGGATCCACTCCGGTCCTTGTCAACTCTAGAAAATCCAAGTGCCACACACATGAACATGATGTTATGAACTAGTGAATGAGCTTTGCTGTTTACCTCTGGAATACTGAATACAAGAAATTTCGATCCGGAGCTTGTGGTGCAGTTGGTGCCTGTTGCTGCTGGTAATTGTAATTGTAGGCCATTCTCCTATTTTTCTTGTTGAAGTTTAATAGATCCGGAGTTAGATGGTCAAGCTGAAACAAATTAGCAAGTTAACTACGATGTCAATCCTATTACTTAGAATTCAGATTCACATGAACTATCATATCAGATTACCCCCGACAATGTGTTAGATTCACCAGCGCAGTAAACTCAGTTTTGTAATTGAATGTTTTCGTTATAACCAAACTGAACTGATCAGCACAACGAAATAAAGCAAGTTGTCTAGAGAAGGTACGACAAACTCAACGTAACAACGTGCGTCAAATATACGTAGAATTACACGTGCATATAACGACGGCCCCCACACAGTCGTAAAATATTTCAAAACCCACGTTGCACCCAAAATACAGCAACCACCTGTATGTGTATAGTGTGTGAATGAATACCACGCGTGACGCGCACAGGAAAGAAATGTAGTCATTCAGTCAGTCTCAGTTAGGGATTTTGATATTTGATAGCGACGAGCTAGTAAGGGTGACTAACTAATTACTAATTAGCGACGTTGCAACTTAAATTTTGTGACTAACCTTTAGTCGCCCGCCAGGTCGCCCTTCCTTTCCAACAAATAAATGAAACTAGGAAGGATATGTGTAAGAGTGGAAAAGGGAGTATGCAAACACAAACTCAATTGAGCTAGGATATAGATAGCTAGATGCTAGACTAGAAGAGACTGGAAAACGAATGAAATCCAGGTACACGCTAGAGGAGTGTAGCACTAGTAGAAGAGTGAAGTAGACTGGAAATCAACAGGATTTCGTCATGCTCAAAACTGTTGCACTGCACTGCACAGTGCTGGAATTCAATTGATCCATCTCACAGGCAGGCAACTCACACATGTTCCTTTTTCCATTTTTCAATGCATCACATACAAAACGTAAGGCACATGGTGAAGCCACGCTAATTCCAACATTCCAACTTCAAACCAACAACAACAACCTTCGTTTCCACTTTTTCTCGTCATATTCACATTGCAGACAAATAGTCACAAGTTATTTAAAACTTGGCCTATCCTTGCCGTAAATTAGAGACTAATTTGCATTTGCGAATGGATGGGATCGGGATGGGATGTTGCGACTAGAAATATGTGCGAAATGAAAGTAAAGTTGACTCTTCTGCTTGCGCGACCTCGAATCGCACTGCGAAAAAGTACATAACTAAACTGTATTCAACAGAAGAGTAAAACAGTATAAAGCTCTGTAGTTTTCCTTTTGTACTAACAGGTCGCTAGAGGTAAAAATAATCAAAGAAAGAAGCAGTCATCGAACAATCCAAGGAAGTTCCAATTCTGTCTTTCACAATTTTTTTGCAGTTGTCTGATTCAACTCTTTGTTGCATTTGAAGTAAACATAAACAAGAGACATGCGCACATGTGCTACTGTGATCCGCATCAGCAGCCGTGTGAATTATCGTAATGTCAAAGCCAACTATAAGCAAACTATGTCAAAAACAACGTAATTTGCCCTCTCTTATGTCAAGAGCAAGACAAAGGAGATTTTCTTATAAACTAAGGGCAGAATTGTACTATTTTTTGCCGTGCAAGTTTGCCACTCATATCTGGAATCAAATCTGTCATTTTTTAACAATTTTTTCTTCGTGGCTGATAGCATTGAACTCAGTGAATCGAAACATTCGTGCTGAAAACACAATATTTGAATTCCATTATTTGCTCACATTGTGCAAATGAGAGGTAATATATTCGTGACTTAATTGTAATAACTGTGATTGTGTTTGTTTGTTTAGTGTGAATAGTTATTAAGCACTTGTAAAGATTTCAATTACGAATTCCAAGCTATATGTTGCTGTTATATGAACCATTATCACATATGATTTATTGATTAACATATTTAGTGGTTAGAGGTCATTCAGTTAGTATTTAAGTTGGTTAGTGGTTAGTTAAGACCGGTCTTAATTGTAGGCACTTTCGGATATATCAATGTGCCTGTCATATTGTGAAAGTTATGCTTATGATGACCTTAATAAAATAAACCAGAACCAGAATGCGGAACAAGGTTGGAATTTGTGATCCTGACGGTTGCGTAGATTTTCATGGTGAAAGTATGCGTTGTAGATCGTTGATCCTCATGAATTAAGTCAAAGCAAATGAAACTAGTCTACAATAAGGTGAATTTAATTTTTTATTAAGAGTCATCTTTTCTTGCACACTGTTGCAAAAGTTGTGATTCCATTAAACTTAAACTTGACCCATTCAAAGTGGATTCTATACAGTATATTATGAATATTAAATAGTATAAATGTATATTTGAGGCTTGAATGGTTTGAGCGGATGCCATTGGGTGAACAAAAATATTTATTCCAAGCTTTCAAATTCTAGCTGAATTCTTCTTCAGGGAAAAAATTGTTTCACCAAAGTATAAATGTATTTTTTCGTCTTGTTGAGATGTGAGCGTAGGACGATACATGCTAAAGACGCAGTGTTCGCTCTGCTTAGTAAGCTTAAGCTTGATCCAAACGCAAACACAGGATTTACAATTACAATTTGACAATTCAAAAAATAAGAACACCCTGATCAAACGCTCATGCAAGCGCATGGCACAATTGAAACATAAATAGGCGTAGGACTTGGCAAACAACTCAGAAAATTTGGTCAATAAAATTGAGTGTACCACAAAATATTCAAGACAAGAATCTGAAAATAATTTGTAAAAACTGTTCATAGCTAATTGTAATCCAACCATCACGGTCGTGATCAGCTGATGCGAAAGCGGAAGTCACCATCTAAACCAAACCAAAAGAAAAACGAACACTTAATTGAAAATCTTCCAAGAAAGATTAACTGGGTTTTGTAAATGTAAAGCGTATTGCTGTTTACGTAAAGCATGACACACGACTGAATAAAGTCATCAAAGACCAGGACACCACTTTTGGTTCTATCATATTTTGCAATCAGTATATTAGCAAGCTGCGGGCTGATGCGATATCCAAATGTGGCTAAGGCAGCGGAAAACTCCTGGCAGTCAATGGCCCCTGACCTGTCCCGGTCAAACGAAAGAAAGCAAGCCTTCCATTCCTCTACGTATTTCCACAGTGAGCCAAATTCCTGGAATCGAATTGTATTTCGTCCGCTATTGTCAAACATGCCTGCAATAAAGACACTTTACTTTACATTTATGACAAACAAATGTTAAAATTGTAATCATTACTTTTGTAACATCATATCTCTTACTGATCATTAGACGAGCGGTTTGAGGGTTAAATGGTGTCCTTGTTCCATTTGACAGTGCGTTCTGTAGTTCCTTCCAATTAATCTCTCCATCATTATCTAAGTCAACCCTGATAAAATAGCCAAAAATTAATTTACATTTCAAGGGTAGAAGTCATAAAAATCACTTCTAGTAATGAGCTTCAGAACTCACGCTCTAAAAACTTGAGCCAGGTCAGGGGTGCTTGCTTGATAATTCATTTGGTCACCAAAATTGCCGTTACACAATTTGATTATTGTCTTTTATGTACTATATTGTTAAACGTTATTTAAAAAAAGCTGGAAAATGCTAATGTGTTTGCTAAGGGATAGATTAATACTCAAGAAAAACTACTTTGACTGTCTACAAAATTGGCAGATTATATGCAACTCTACGGTTTGAATGACTCAGTTTAGAAATTATACGTAGATGCAGATAGGCTACCTTCGTTTCGGCATAACCAAAAAATAGAGACGAACTACGTTTCGGGCAAGTTGCCAACAAATCTCGTCATCCCTCCAGAAAGCTGAGATGAGATGTCAAATCCTATTTTTGGAAAGATTTTCATATTCAGCCTGATATTCGGTCGGAAACGGGCAGTACGCAGTAGGAATTGAGTAACAATAAATCCATTGCTAATGGCATTGATGCTGATAATTAATGAATTCGACACCATCTAACACAATCGATTTTAGAATATGAATTCAGCATCAGCTGAATGTAATATAGCACAAGTTTATATACACGCTACAGTTGCCCAGACACGTACCCCAAACGGTAATGTAATTGGAACCAATACTTTTTAACAAATCCAATAAATAATAAATTCTAACCCAGTTACCCAAAATCTGCAACAAAATTTGGATAATGACTAAAGACATACAATCGTTAAACATCTTCCACAAATCTCTTATGATGCACTCTGTGTGGATGGAATTGTAATTTTTGAAGTAAGGTGTTCCATGCGGCCCGAAAGGAGACGTCAGGATTCTTCTTCGAGTACATATTTAAATATATACCAAGTACAACTAGTAGCCCGGAATAAACGTATCTGAAAATGAAATAAAGTTTAAATTCTGATATTGCCGTACAATCAAGTAGAAACTACTTGCGTACTAACAACTGTTGTGTTACTTACTGCGAAGTGAAGGGCTTGGAAAATACAAGGAAAGAAATGATAATTGAAACTGCTTTTCTACAAGTCGTCACAGTCACAGCAGCAAATGCACCACCAGTCCTGACTAATTGCAGGACAATTTGAATTCCGACATAACCCGTTAGGGAAAACACAAACCCGTAGCCGTAAGTCTTAAATTTATTCTGCAAACAAAACAGAAGAACATTGAGATTTCATTTCAACTGTCAATCAAATCAGCACAGTATAACATTAAAAAAATTGGAATTAAGGCTTAATAAATGAATGCTACGAGTAGTATGTAATTACATTGAGGCAGACTTGGAATGCAGGAATAAAGTCCCCAGAAACAATCAAATAAAACAAAATGTAAAATACTCCAATAAAGTAAGAGTAAAAAACAATCTCGGCGTTGGATGCGTTGTGCTTTTTCATTTCTTTCTCCTGGACATTCCCGATTAGCGCATCGAATAGCAGGGCAGCGCTGATCATTGCTAGACCTATGCAAAAAAAATTATAAATTTTATCTGGTTTGAGAAAATTCCACTCATCATCTTTGAACGGTTCGTCAATTTACCGATCATGTCAAAAATTGGAGACAACTTGCTGTCCGCCAGGATAAAAAATATAAGGCCAATGCACATGAAGAGCGCGGCAATGTAGTCCAAGGGTGTATATTTCTTTCCTTGTATCAGTGATGACCCCACAAGAACAGGGATTAACTTGCAACATTTAAAAATCACCTGGGTCGGATAATTCAAATGCCCTAAGGACGCATTGGAAAAGCCCATTGTCCCCACAGTAAGTAAAGCTAGGAACATGTACACCTTGTACGGAATTCTGAAAAAAAAGAAACATTATTTTTATTGATTTGTATTGAGTTCCGTAATACCAAATACCAAAACAATCAGATAGATAGACATTATTCGGCTCAGAATAGAACTGTCAACTGTGACAGGCTCTATTATTAGGGCAAAAATCTTCAATCTGAGATATCAGATACCAGACTGTGCACTGTGCAAATATTGTCAACTCTTGTTGGTTGAAGGTATATTCACTTCAGTGCAGGTTTGATACAAAAAATAGCACATTTCTATGAATTACGAGGTTAGCTAATCACCAACTACACTTGTGCATATATTATTATAAGTTGTGGTTTTCAAAGCAATTCGAAACACCTCAAACTGAAGCCCATGCTGGAAGCACGTAAACTTATACTATTTTAGTAAATGGGCAAAGCCTATTCCGAACATCAAGTCAAAAATCCGTAGCAAAGTGTCAATCCTATACTCACACTTACTTCCGTTTTGTATCGCCACGCAAATTCGTTTCGATGAAACCAAAAATAGTGTAGAAGCAGAACTGCATGAGGGTAAGGTACCATCCATACGGCCTGAACTCTTCCAAGACAAATATCAGTTCCTACAAAACAAGGGAAACGTTTAAAACCCTACTGTACAGTGCGACCATTTTGATTGTTATTCAGTTGTCGTTCAAACCTGGAAGTAGCCGTATAGGAGAAAGAAGAAAAACACCCCAATGGAGCAAATAACAAATTGCTTTGTATTGCTCAGGTGTGACAAGTTGAAACACAAGAAGTCACTTTTCCCGGAAGCCATTACTTATTAAACAAAATCAGATTGACTTAAATTAATCGGTTTCACAATCAAGTAAATTACACCTTCCTATTTCACATAATGAAATGCAAATCAATCGTAAACTGTAGTAAAAGAGAAATCCAGACATTATAATGCCGGACCGGAACTTTCACACCACACAAAACCCAACCAACTCACGTACGTCTCGCCATGCTGCTGTAGCACAGGGCATTTCAAACCTTCAAAACATGTGAACTTTTAATTTGAGCCCTGAATAAGCGCGTGGATTCAAACCCATATTAATATTTTTATTTTATTTTGCCGTTGTGACTTGTTCGCACGTTTTAAGGTCGAAGTTCCGACCGTTTTTTGTGTTATTAAAGGATTAAACCCAATAATTAGTTGGTTTATCACAGGAATTTTCATCCCCGAGTCCACAAGAGCCGCCGTCCCCTTCCCGACAACTTGCCAATTTTGTATTTTTGTTTCTGAAATGGGATTTGTCACAAAAAGTCTTGGAACTTTTGGAATCCTGCTATCAAGAACTTCCAGAATCCAAGTTAATTTGCCGAATCATATACGATTCTCCTCTTATAAGGTAGCGCGAGTAATACAATTCAGCGAACCACTAATTATACAAGATGTAAAAAGAAAATCGCTGAAAACAAATGAAGTTAGAATCGGAGTATATTGCTGTGGAGTTAATTCGATAGATGTTTCTAATTGTGCTGGAGAGCTTGAGCCCAAGCCAGTACTACCTTTTATTCCTGGATATGAAGTGAGTACACAAATTACAAACTAATCCTGCCCTGAAAGTTAGGTTCATCAACATGGGACATGTGCTATTTTTATTAAATTCAGGTGTGTGGAGAAGTAATAGAAGTTGCTGATGGTCCTGACAGTTCGAAACTCCCTATGGGACAACGCGTTGTGGCCTTGGAGTTTGAGCACATGGGAGGGGGCTTTGCGGAGGAATTAGTAGTCAGCGCGAAGGTATTTATTCAACAATTTGAATTCACAAACAACACAGATGGATAATCCGAATCCCTTTTCCTGGTTTACGTGTTAGGATGCCAATATTGATATCAATCCACATTACAGTCATTACACCCACTAAAGTGGTACAAGGTGGACAACACATACATAAATCAGGCCACATTTAATCCATTGTCTTATAAAATATAATCTGTAATGAGATTGCGAAAGCCCCTAATGGGATTACAGTAACCCGTAATCGGATTACGGAAACGCGAAATCGAATTACAGTGATTTGTAATAATCCCAGTATTAATTGTGGGACGTAACCTGCTGATGTCTGACCCAAACACTAGCCAAGTAGTCAGTAATACCAGCAAAATGCTGTGATTACCATCTCTGTGTGCTAAGTTAGAAGTTATCTTCTGACGTTATTTGTGGTTTTCATTAGTAAGAACTAGTTAATTATGATCTGTTATTTATTAAATTTCAGGATGTTTGGCCAGTAGATGCTGTCATGAGCTTTGCTAGTGGAGCTTCTTTAGTCAATTCTTACGCAACAGCACTTCTTGCACTTACTAGAAGAGCCCAAATTGAGGAGGGAGCAACTGTCCTTGTAACTGGTGCAGCAGGAAGGTTAGGTCTTGCAGTTCTGGATCTAGCTGCAAATGTTTATCGATGCAAAGTAATTGCTGTTTGTGCCACGGAGGACAAAGCAACATTAGTAAGGGATCGAGGAGCTTGGGCGACAGTGATCTTTGGGAAACAAGATTTAGCAGCTCAAGTCAGAGATGTGACCGGGGGTCAGGGTGTTTCCATAATAATAGACTCAGTTGGTGGAGATGTTTTCACACAAGTTATCAAATGGTAAGTTAATATAGTGCACATACATGCGTAATGAGAAGCTTTCGTTTTATAGTGCTCATTGTGTACTTTTCATTTTAGTGTGGCCGACGAGGGTAAAGTAATTGTTGCTGGATTTGCGTCCAAGAAAATTCCACAAATCAGCGGGGACGATTTACTAGAGAATTCTTTTAGTGTTCTTGGTGTTTCGTTGGAACAGTACAGGAAGAAAAAGTTTGAAGTGTATAGAGAAGTTGTGACAGATGTGATTGAAATGTTTGAAGAGAAGCTAATTACACCCCTTCCTGCTGTTCACTATCCTTTTGATAAAGTTAATGATGCAATAGTTGCACTAAAAGACAGATTGACAATCAGCAAGCTTGTGCTCGATGTTAAATAGAGTTTCCTCTAATGGAAAAACTAGCTCTGCAACTTAGAACTAATGAAGCTGTGACATTAGGACATTATTCTTCTCGGCTATTGCGTTCACTATCAACCTCTGTATTTTAATTGGCGTATGCCAACAATTTTGTATGGGAATGAAAATAATTATTACGTTTTTGCCCAGTACCGGAGTGCAATTCAATTCATTATATGGAGGCAAGGAGAAATGAGACTGTAATGTGCTGCCTTTCTGTTGTTGCCCATTTAAGATTGGATAATTGATTTAATCTCTTGGAAAGAGCTCTTGGTTTAAAGTATGTTTGTTGCCAGATCGAGCAAATAAATGATTATCAAAACCTTTTCATACAATTCTGTTTCTATGGAAGTGCAATAGTGTTCAATTTGTTTGAAACAATCGATCCCTTACCCCTACTCAACCTCGGCAATGGACGATGCTGGGCGGCACACATTCTTTCAGTTCCACTCAAAATTTGTCGAATCGCGTTTCAAAATTCTGTCATCACTCATCTAAATTCAAAATTAAGTTTGTTTCGACACATCTAAATTCAAAATCTCTGAACTATGTCTGATATCGCCGACGACCGCTTCGTCTTGAATGAGGAAGCATTGGACGAACTTTATGCTTGGATTGACACGATTCCATTGTCTCGCCCAAAAAAGAACATTGCTCGCGACTTCTCAGATGGAGGTAATCTAGAAATTATTTATATGCTTAGCTTTAATCTAATACCTTTGTTAATAATGATTTGCAGTTTTGGTGGCAGAGACTGTAGCCCACTTCTTGCCCAAGATGGTTGACATGCACAACTATTTTACCGCCAGTGCCGCTGGGCAAAAGAAGATTAATTGGAACACCCTCAACCGTCGTGTTTTCAACAAGATGGGGATTCGAGTCAGTGAGGCGACAATTCAGTTGCTGATTGAAGCTAAGCCTGGAGCAATTGAACAGGTAAATATTAAAATATTGCCGTTTTAAATAAAACTGAAGTTCAATTTTAGCATTTCTTTGGCTAGGTGTTGTGGGACCTTCGTCGGAAGATCACCGAACAGATGTCAGGAGTTATGGTTAATAGCCATTCCCGACCAGTATCAGTATCCCGTGCAAGGTCACCTGCCACCTACGTCCGGAATGCAGCCCTTGGAGGAAATGCTGGCTCCAACAATCAAACGGTCGCCCAACAACAGCAATTGCAAGCTAGAGTGGATATCGCCTACGACAGTTGCAAAGCGGAATTGGATACCAACAAATCGGTCACGGCACCAGGAGGGGTTGCGGGGCTAACTCCAGCAACCGCGGCTCCCAATACACCACCCCTGACCTTCTCACAAACTCAGCAACTTGGTTATGTAGTTCCGCCATCAATCCATCATGATGAAACGTCGAACAACAATACCGCCTTTGGCCCACCGACTCAAATCATTTACCGCGGCTATAAGATGGTTCCAAGTTTATTGATTGAAGAAAAGCAGCGTGAGATTAAAGCGTACGAGGCTGAGGTGAAGATCCTGAACACCAAGGTAAAAGAACCCTACTCTTTAGTGTTACTAGTTTTTCAATTAGTGCTTCAACCACAAATATTCTGTTTATCAATAGGTGATACGTATTGACAATTTGATTCAAGTCAAGGACCAAAGGATTGAGGATTTAACTCATCAGTTGCACAGCTTGCGCGCAATCTATGAGCGTGTCACTCAACAAACTTGGCAAGGATTCCAGTAGAAATCAAATTTGCAATCAGATTTTCGGCAACGACTTCTCAAATGGGCATCCTCCATGTTATCCAAATTTATGATAATTTTGCCACTTGAATTGCCAACTTCTAAATAAAATTGATTAGCATTTGCCAGTTTACATCGTGAAGTTTAATTTTTGTACTCGTTTGATGAAATAGTTGGACAGGCTCGATGTTCATGATTCCAGGCTAAAGCATGAAGTAAACATTGCATAAATGTGTGCAATCGAAAAATTAAACCGCGCAAGACGTGGAAAGTTTCAAAGCAGTTCCTTCACTGTATTCATTCATTATTTCCTTTCAGTGTAGTCACTAAACTGCCCCAGAACCCTATTTATTTTTGTAATTAACCTTCTTGGGTGTTTTCCGTCCAATATAATCTTGAATTGGCTGCCGTGAATTCGTTCTAATAAAAATAGTATGGATAGAATTATTCATGGGGTAATGAGGTATCGGAAAACCGTACGAACGGAAATGGTTCAACAATTCGTAAAAGTCCGAGATCATCCTGAGGTATTTGAAAATAGCAGTAGCAGCTGGCAGTATCCTCGTACTGTTGAACATGTTAACACCGCACTGTGCAAACTGGCAATAGAAAACCTAATAATTTCTCATCGGTGAATCTAGTGTTCAATGGAGAGCCCAATTACGTTAAATTTATTTTGTTTTTTTTGCAGCCAAAAGCCGTATTCTTCACATGCATGGACAGTCGCATGTTACCTACAAGATTTACACAAACCGGGGTCGGAGATATGTTCATTGTACGTAATGCTGGAAATTTAGTTCCCCATTCAAAATTTTTTCTTCAAGAGACTACCTCTTGTGAGCCTGGTGCTTTGGAATTGGGTTGTGTCATCAATAATATTCGCCATGTTATTGTTTGTGGGCATTCTAATTGCAAGGTAAGCGATTGTAAGGCAAAATTTGCCGAAAACCACTACTCTTTTACTAATAGCAAAAATCGTGGTCAAACTCAATAATACTCTGTTTCATCCTACAGGCGATGAATCTACTATATCAAATTAAGGACAAAGAATTTGCTTCACAACATAACCAAATTTTGTCACCTTTGAGAGGCTGGCTTTGTAATCACGGGACGCAGTCTTTGAGGAAGTTTGAAATACTGGAGGAGCATGGATTTGACAAGCCACTATTATTTGAAGGGGAGACCCCCATGAGGAAATTTGCCGCTTATATTGATCCAGACAATAAATTTAGTATTGAGGACAAGCTCAGCCAGGTAATTTAATTTCAAGCATTCATTCCTGAGATTAGACAAAGTTGGTTAACGAACTATATGAAATGCAGGTCAACTGTCTTCAGCAATTGCAGAATATTGCCAGTTATGGGTTTCTGCGCGACATGCTTGCGAAAGGACAAGCCCACCTACATGCGTTGTGGTTTGACATTTACACCGGTGATATTTACTACTTTTCCAGACAGCAGAAGAGGTTCGTTGACATCAATGAAACAAGCTTTGCTCCTTTGATGAGCGAAATTTTAGGGCACTACACATAACAACTATTAGTAATGGTGTAGTTAACGAAATCAATTGATGTGATTCAAAGTCAATATTTTTTTAATATGTTAACAAGACCATGACGGCGTGAGTCGCTCTGGTGTTTCTTGATCTGAAAAGAGTGCTTAACTTAGGAAGAGAAAATATGTGAATTGTGATGTGTGATTAGGGGTGTTAGTTCATTCCAAAATATCAAATATCATACTAACTAGTAGAATTTATAGAACCAAAGAGCTCGAAGGATCTCAAATTACAATTGGGGCCCAATCAGTAACGTGCGTGCTTCCTCTAACTGAAGGTGCAACTTCGTGCTAGTACTTGTTCAATATAGACACTACTGCGATACGTCAGGGCTTAATTTGTTTGATCTGGTCAAGTATATTACTTTTATTCTTGCTATTAGTCCTAAGGAATAAAGTGACTTAATTTTACAAGTCAGGTTTAATTTTTTTTAATTCCTTTTACAATTTGCATATTTTTGATAAATTTTTGAAATGCCGGGTCGAATGGTATTTTATCAGACGTAAAGTTGATTTAAGAAATGATGATCAGTGTCTCAGTTATTATTACCACACTGTGAATCCTCCATCAATAATCAAGTCGCATCCGGTTGTATAGTTTGAAAGTGGTGATGCCAAATAAACTAGAGCACCCGTAAGGTCATCCACTTCAGCCAGGCGCCCCATTGGTGTATCTCTAATCCACCTAATTACCAGTGATTTATATTATTAAATGAAAAGGAGTCAATTACACTATTGGAGATTTGAATGCCTTACAGAGCTCTGACAGCCATAAGTGACTCGGATTGGTTGAGGGGTGTATCGACGTAGCCCCTTTACATGATAAGAAGGTATTAGAAAACATCCAACTACAAATTAATTTGCAGTATTAAACTCACGGAGAAATGCAATTAACATTGACCCCCCTACTCGCCCATTCTGCTCCAAGTGTTTTTGTCATGTGTACGACTCCAGCCTTTGAAGTATTGTACGCCACTTGTTTTTGTGGGTGATTCACAATAGTTCCTGACATGGAGGCCGTATTAATGATTTTACCATATCCTTTACTTAACATGTGCTTTGCTTCCGCCTGACAGCAAAAGAATACCCCATCCAAATTGACCTGTCCAAGTTTTATACGTTCAAAATGATATTTCATGTTTACTAAAAACTATGTTACTATGTTTGTCTCCTTACTCCCATTGTCCGGTCCCATTCGGATTGAGTGGTATCTTCACTATCAGAGTGGAAAACAATCCCAGCATTGTTAACCCCGATGTGTAGGTCTCCAAATGTGTCAATGACTTTCTTCACTGCTGCCTGAACATCGGATTTGTTAGAGACGTCCACTTTGATTGCCAAACTTTGGATGCCCTTGCTCTTCAGCTCGGCAGCAACAGTTTCGGCTCTCTCTATTTGCAAATCCGCCACTGCAACTTTGCAACCAGCCTCACCGAGAGCGTGAGAGAAAGCCCGTCCAATGCCCTGACCACCTCCAGTTACAAATGCCACTTGTCCATCCAAACAAAATTTACTCAGAATGCCATTCTTCTTGGTTTCCAATCCGGTTGTTAATTCCTTACATTTTGTCAATTTTTTTGTGATTTCGGAATCCTTCGTGATAGTCAAGGCTTCTTGCAGAAGCGTTTTTAGGGTTTCGATGTCTGCTTTTAAAAATATGAAAGTTATTTTTTGAATATTTTTTACTAAACATCTGAGTAAACATGCTTTTTTTGAATTATCATAAAAGGCAAGCGCGCACACTGGCATCTGAAATTACCTGAACTCATTTTGTTCGGCACGGAAGGCTTTCAGTATCTGGAGATGCTGCTGTTAGGTCAGGAGAACTGGAGAACTAACCCAACTTGGGTGACAAAATTTACTCTTATACCATTTTCTTCTGGTTGCATTTACATTAAGTCAAAGCGTGACGGCCTATCATGTGTGCTTATATAATGTGTGGTGGATTTGATTTCGGATCCATTTTCACAAGTCACCGACAGAACGGAAGCGCGGCTATACGTCAAGGTCTTAGGGTTAAAGATTAAAAAGTGACGATGATCTGCAATGCAATGTACAAGCTAGAAATGTGTTAAATTGACTCTTAGTAGAACAGCCTTCTAGATTTTAAATATTGATTTGCGCAGCCTAGAACCATATTGTGGTGTAATAAATAAATAATATCGCGGAATCAAATAGCTCACATCCGTTCATAGTCATTCATTTAATCGAATTAAGCCCTACAAATCGAAGCCCTGATTCAAAATTGACATTGAATCTTGAAGACCAACAACTTTCCACACACGGCACGGCAAGATCGTCAAATCTGTCAAGCTTAGCTGTAAGCATTTTTTTACACGAACTCAAGGACTGACTGCCACCGGGTTAAGAATTTCGTAATCAAATATGTGTCAATAAATCATGGCAAACAAACATTTTCGTTTGCTTTAGACTAAGACTAAGGCGATTGATTTGATATGATGATAAATTTACAGGCAAGTCGGAATATTACAATCTGCTCTGGCAGATTCATTTATCATGTTTAATGTACATATGCTTGATCAAACTGGCTGATTGATTAGATTCCGAGTCTGGTTGCAATGTACCACTTTTTCTTAAATAATTTTTTGTGAGCATTGACGAATTCAGTCTCAGATCCAATGTACCCAACCCAGATAAACTAGCTTTGTAATTGTAACGGGAAGGCTGTTGTCTAATGATTAGTTTGTTGGCATGCTAATAGTCAAATATTGCTTGAATTTTAAAATTATCAAATGTTTTGAGCGAGTTTAGCTCATTGACGAAGATCTACACTTAAGTCAGAACTAAAATTTGTGTGGAATAATTATAGCGCACAAGTCAATAAAGTCCAAACACACGAACATCAAATTGCACTTAAGAACTAAGTTGCCTTTAATGCAGATTAAACATGTAGTTTATACAATACTTAAAAATAAATTCAACAATTGAAATGAAAATAAAAGTCATATTGTCATAAGTGAAGTCATCATTGTCGTTGCTTTAAAAAAGTTAAGGTCCGGCCGTCCGGCAGTAAGTCAATCGTCAGTCAGTCTATAATATTTTGTGTGTGTTGTCTATCACCCGTCAAACTTTGTCATTCAGATTTTGTCAAATCAAAAATATTTCAGATTATGTAATTGTCTATTGTCCGTAAACTTAACAAATCGGAATTTTAAATAGCAAAATCAAATCTTTACCACCGGCGTGCCAAAAGCAGAATAAATTCTACTAGATCCACGCACTTCGTTATCCTCAACGTTTTGGCCATAATAATTTGAGTATGCAGTTGCAGAGGCTAAATCATTATTATAGTTAGTAGTATAGTTGAATATTTTGGAGTTCGAACTCGTCCCGTACTGCTGTTGATATGGATTGTAGTAGGCGTAAGAATCCCCACCTGCGGTGTCAGACGTAGTGTTGGTCACATAATGACCTTGCTTCGACTTAGCCGTGGTGACATCATTTGCAAATCTAAACGCCGGCTGGCAATGATAAACAGTGCAATTTCCAGATTTCGAACCAGCCCACAAGGCTTCTCGACACTGGCGAATAAATCTCTTCGTCCTTCCTTTTGGAATAGCATTATCCACAATGTAGTTCATAAAAGATTTTGCGGTTTTAGTCCGACTCGCATTTTCTGGAAAAGCAGCCACTCCGATTTCACAAGCAATCCTTTCCGGGCATTTGTCCAAATCGATTGATCTGAAATAATAAAAAGTAATAAAAAGTAGTTCAAGAATTAACATGTACAATTAAAATACACATTATTACATATACATATACATATTATACATTATACATACACATTATATATATATATGTGATATATGTAATACATTATGTGAAGGCGGACGACGTTAGTTAAAACTATTACCTTGCGTATTTCACCGCTAAGGTCGATACGTCCCCAAGGAGCAATTCGCCGAGCGTCCGCATTTCGTTGCTCTCCAGACTTCGCTTCATCATAGGCGGCATCATACCACCCATCATCATCATCATCATCATCATGCCCATCATCTGGAAAAATTAAGAATCAGCATAATTTTACATCTGAAATCGCCACAAATGTGCATATAATCAGTAATTTACCATCATTGGCATGAGGAGAGCGAGGAGGGATAATCCAATGGGTAACAACAGAAGGGGAAGCAATGGCAAAAATAGAAGTGGCAAAGCCAAAAGGAGCAACAAAGGCCACAAAATATGATGCAAACTATTGTCCTGGTGCTGAGCTGGCGGATGGTAATGTGGCTGTTGTTGGCCGACCAGTGGAACATGGTAATGGTAGTATGACCCGGCATTGTGACCTCCTCCTCCATGCCCATGGGGTTGATGGACGTGAACTGGTGAAGCTGCGTAGGAATCTGCTGTTAATCGCGCAAATTTTAGTAATAAAATTAAGTTCTTATTTTCAGCTGAATTCGAAGCTTTGCGTGTAATAAAAACTTATTCACTGCGCAACTCCAAGCGGAAACCCAACGCTTTCTCAAAATTTTAATTATCAAATGTTAAAAGCTGTCAAAAGTTAAAAGCTATCATTTTTCAAATTGAAAAGCTTGGCTTGCAAATTTCTTTATAAGTAGAAATATAGATAATTTTAATAGTATTTTCTTACAATGAGTACCGTATGCGTCATAAGAGCCAAGTACAAGGGAAGACAGCCCGCACAATCCGCCGATAAATATTATTAAACTGTACTTCATGGTGATGAAGCTTAAATGGCCACTAAATGTGCAAATGCGGGACAGATAATAAAATGGAACCAACTCTAATTTTAAACTGAAGAACAGTGACTCGGTTTATTCACTTTTATACAAATGTGTGCAAAGCTTGGTGTCATCTTTCACATTTATTTGTTTGTTCTGGTGGAAATGGAACCCGATCAGATGCAGGCATCTGATTACATTCCTATTCACTCGGATTGTACTACTTGGACATTCTCAAAATTATAAACGAGGGGCACGAGCTGTGAAATTTCATTTGAAGAGAAGTCTCATTGTCTTTTGAGAAATTCGGGACTGTCGGGAACGAGAGGAAATTGAGTTTAGTCTCATTAGGCTTGAGTTTTTATTCTAAGGCGTGATGGTTTAATTGGATCATCGCCTTATCAATCATTCAATCGATACGAATAAAAATGATGTCTTCATATTTCATTGGCATTTGGGCAGGTGCAAACGATGCTAAACACACTACAATGTCAATGTGAATGTCACTAGAGTATACACGATACGGATGAATTTAGCATTGCCTTGATTTGCTTCACCGCATTTAAGTCGTGATTCATTTGGATTCATTGTACAGACAAAATTAACCTGGTTTTAATAAAATCCATTTTTAAAATGAATGAAGAAACTGATGGCTGGTTTGATTTACGTTAATAAAGACGTTTCTGTAATTTAAACTCGCAAGTGCGTATTTTTTAATTGAGGGTGCAATTATAGGGTTTGCAATTTGCAAATACTTGTTCCGTTTAGGACGAGAACAGGGTCAACTTTCAATAAGGATGTGAAAATATAATGTTGTGCTTTTTGTTAAATGCAGAAATTCGAAATGGGGCTGTCTAGTTTACTAGTTAAAATGATGTGTATAGTTGCTGAAACCCGAAACAGTTATAATATACTTTTCCGTTTTAGCTGTATTAGTCAAATGGTAGTAAGTTTCTGTCAACTTGATGCAGCACAACAAGATGTAAAATCACCAAAATGTGTTGTTTATGGATATCTATCAGTTCTCCACAAGAGCAAATCAGGTTCGATTCCATTAATTAGTCAACTTTGTGAATTGCATCGCGCTAATTGACTGCTCTATATCGTCGATGAAACCACAATGGCCAACGGTTCTCCATGACATGGTTGGCGGTGGTGACCACAAGTCCATGAAAACAGATTGGCACAGATTTGTGAAATAGGAATCCTCTCTCAAAAAGTTCACTCCCCTGACTTTTAAAGCCGTGCGCTTATAACACAGCTAAGAGCTTGCGAGAGTTTACTGCAATAAACGTTTACCAGACGTACCCAAGGCGCAGAGGCAGCCTGTTTTCAAATGATATTTTCATCGCAGCCTATTAATAAACATATTTTGACATTCTGCTAATGCTACTAATCGGCCAGTTAAATATGTAGAAGTTTCAGGGTCACCAGAGCACAGACTCCAAACATGATTAACCTTGACGGGCATTCGATCACAATCACAACGTTGAGCTTGGATGCTAATGCATACAATATACGAACACAGCCGATGCAAACCCGACTTTGAACATGTAGGCTTGTGTCTTATTTTATTTAAACCAACGCTCACGCCTGACATAAGTGCATGACATAACACAACACTACTATGTATCCAGCCGGTTAGTCGTCTGTCCTTTTCTACAAATTGAAGCTCACGTTCATGAACATATTTCACTACAAAGCCTGTGAAAAGTTGATAACGTTTTTTGCATAACAAATCTGTATAAAAGTACAACAAATACTGTCAGAAGCGCGCAGTTGTTACGTTCATCATAGCGGCTTTCATATTCATACAGGGCAATTTTTTTAGGACTCAGGTATGTGGTTTAATCTTTTTTATATCACAGCAGCACAGCCAATCGAATTAATGCATTTTGCATTGCTAATGATTACTTTTTATCTTTTACTTTACAGATTTTTCATTGAAGGAGCAACTCACTTTCGTGACGTTAAACAAAAATGTCTTTAAAGAAACAGCAAATTAATTCTGAGGGGAGAGTATGTAAGTAGAAGATGTTATTTTAATTTAAATGTGTTGGGAATAAAATAATGTGTCGTTTGACTGCGTTGCGCGCGCGGCTCAGATACACCAAATGGGGTACTTTCCCACGAGCTGGAAACTGCGGCGAAGTCTGCCACGGATCCCATGCTTCAGGCGGCTATTAAAAAATGTCAAGGCCGCGTTGACTCCCTTGAGCAGTATTTGGAGGATATATCCTCACCTGAAACTGCACTCCAGAAGAAAATTTGGCAAGACACTATCAATGAGGATTGGCAAGCAAACTTCGATGAAGGGCGAACTTCGTGGAGAATGCCTACCATTATGATAAGTGGAAAAGTTGAAGGTAATTCTATAATTGGAGGGTAGATATTGCATAGTGACTCAATGATAACTGATAACACAGTTTGCTTTTGTATGTACAGGTCAGTTTCTCAGAATGATGGCAGAAATGACAAAAGCTGAGCGTATTCTGGAAATTGGGATGTTTACAGGATACAGCGCTACTTCATTTGCACAATCGCCTTATGCAGTGTGTATTCTTAAAATAATAAATTATAATCAATTCCATCAATTTTCCCGCATTCTAACCATTTTACGACAATTTTCAAATAAACAGAAAGAAATCGTGGCATTGGAAATTGAGCCATATTGCGAGGAGTTCTTAAGAAAACGCCTTGACGCTGAACTTGGGAAAAAAATACGAGTGTTGATCGGAACCGGACTTGAGGGGTTGAATAATCTGAAAAAGGAAGGAAAAAAATTCGATTTGATATTTATTGATGCGGATAAATCAAACTATATTAACTATTACAAGGTAAGTTGGTTTTTGGAAACATATGTTACTTTACCAATTATTTTTTGAACTCGTGAGTAAAATGGTTTTTGGGTAATAATTATTATTGCGAGCAGTACATAATGCATAATTCACTACTGGATCCACAAGGAGCATTTTTAATTGACAATGCGTTATGGAGTGGAGAAGTATATACTGAAGGCGAAGGCACCTCCCCAAATGGGGCAGCTTTGAAAGCATTCAACGAGTTTGTCCACAATGACGATCGCGTTATTCAAGTAATATACAAATAACTAATTCTGACTTAAAAAAACATGAATGCCAGCCAACTAATAATAACTAAAATTTTGAAACCATATGGCAGGTAATCGTGCCACTGCGCGATGGTGTAATGCTGATCAAGCCGAAAGTGCCAAATGGAATTTACGGGAATTAAATAAGAAAGTACAACCTTCATGTTCATGTATAATACATATGCATCTCAAAACTTCAATTGCTAGATGTGCAGGAAATTTTGGAATTTTCATTCATTTCAAATTTTTCATTCTTTCAATTTGTTGACCTAACCTAACGTACATCTTAAAATCACATCGCGTGAATAAAAATATTACGAAACCAAAAAATGTGTTATAATTTATAAGATATTTATAGCAAAAGCTTCTGGAAATTGAATTGTTCGAGGAACATACTATTACAAGAACTTTAATTCAAATCAGAATGAGCTCGGCTAATTTGATCGACCGAAGAACATAGCGAAGAGCATGGCGGAATGGGGATTCACCATTGAGAGTGGACGACGACTTTTCTCCCGCTAAATACAAGATGCTTTTGGTGAATCCTGGACCCGCTTGCTTGTTTGATTCCTCATTCAAAATTCTTACATCATAATCAGTGATTTGATAATATTCAGGACGGGCTGTAATTCGGATTTAAGGTTCCCCTTTGCTTAATCTATCTAGTAAGTCCACCTAAGAAATAGAAAGTAGCCATTCGCACAATCAGATTGTATGCCACTATCTTTTCAATAATTCCGGCTTTCCTTGTGCTTGTGCAATGGATTGAGATATTGAGAACCGCAATTAATTGAATTAATTTTTCTTATCTGATTCATTTAGAAACAAAGTGAATTACATTGGATTTTAAAACCAAAGCCAAAATGTCTTCGAGGAAACGGACAGCATCCACGTCTGCCAGCCCCACAAAGAAATCCAGAACACGCTCCTCGGGCTCTTCGACTTTGGATGTAGATGAAGTTGAAGATGGAATTAAGGTGGTAGTTGGAGATGGACTTAAGGTGGAAATTGGAGATGGTCTTAAGGTGGAAATTGGAGATGAACTTAAGGTGGAAGCTGGAGATGGAATTAAGGTGGAAGTGGAGCCCCGAGTCCTTCATCCTCAACGGATTTCGAAAGATCCAACTGGGTTGCTTGCACTCAAATCTGTATTTTTTGTAAGGAAACTGTTACCAATTGAAATGTAGGTGCCTTGGAAAACAATTAACCCAGAAGTATTGTTTCAGGCAAGAATTGCTTCACTGGAAGATCTTCCAATCCCAATGGACGAGGAAATTGACGTGTTCAGCAGTGACGTAATGGAAGGATTTCGTGCGCTGTTCAACAAATTAGACGATGAGTGCGAGTCAATTTGCTGAATATATTTCAATACTTCTATTTTTTAATTTGGTGACAAACCTGATTAGTTTCGGGCTCGACTTCAATTTGATTTCTTTAACGCACATTTTTTGATTGCACGCATTGTTAAAAACAATTTAAACGCGTTCCATTCGGTGTCGATCACCCGAGCAAGGTTCAACCCTGCGCCAACCTGTTCTTTAAAAATTGAAGTCGAGTTGGTATTGCGTGTGCCGGACTCAGTTATAAATGGATCTAGTTCTTGAAATATAAAGTGCCTGATTCGGTTCCCGATACCGCCAAATTTTTTAGTTCGACTAGCAGTAGTACATACTGCGTTTTAATCATGTGACACTATTACTTTTACCAACAGTGAGCCTACTGAGAATCGTATTGTGATTGATCAGTTCTTGAGGGATTACCTACTCGAAAGGATAATGGGACAGCGGGTGCCATGGGGCTTGCTTCTGGAGTTGAGCATAAGATTAGCTAGAGAAGAAATTGCGTCTGCTTCCATACCAATTGCCCTTGTCACAGATCTAATTGAGCTGAGCAGTTTGGAAGCGTGCGAAGAAATATTTCAATTTGTGGAAATCCACCTTGACACCTGGCGAGAAGCATTTTTTATCAACTCCGGGAAGAACGCCGTTCTACGAATGTGTAACGGTATGTCTGAAAGTTGAGCTTGCTTTCTTTAACGATTTGGTTTAGCCTTAGCGAGTTATTTTCATGTGGATATATTGTATACAGACTTGTTGCGGCGACTATCGAGAGCATCAAATACCATATTTTGTGGGCGTATCCTCATTTTTCTGTCCAACTACTTTCCGTTTTCTGAACGCTCCGGACTCAACATCATGTCAGAGTTTAATACGGACAACTTAACTATATATAAAAGTGGAGATGGATCAGATGATCCTGAAGATCGAATGGAAGTTGCAGTTGAAGCGGACGAAGTCCTATTTCAAGGAATGGACCTTAAGATCCCAGGCTTGGAAGAAATGATTAGCATGTGTCAAGAGGAAAAGAAGAAGGGAATGAAGGTGGACTATAATATTTACGTTAAGTTCTGGTCCCTTCAAGACTTCTTTCGGAATCCTCTGCAGTGTTACAACAAAATTGCTTGGAAGACATTCACTAGTGTTAGTGACAATAAGCAAACACTGTTCATCTAAATTAATTCATTGATTGTAATAACCTGTGGTTTGCTTGCAGTATTCTGGGGATGTGCTGACTGCATTCCAATGCTTCAAAATTGAGAACATTCCCGTAAAGAGGAGAATGATCGAAGAAGTTTCGGAGTTAGAGGACACCTACACCGCACCATCCTCATCAATAAACATAATTCCAAGACGCAAGGACGATGACTTATACTTTGCCAAAAACTTGACAAATCGTCGACTTCTTGAGTTACAAATGGGTGATCCAACTTTTCGGCGTAACTTCATGGTTCAACTCTTGATTGTGCTTCAGTATCTGACTCTAGCTGTGAAGTTCAAGGGGTAAGCATCCTTCATAATTCATTACCAACGATCGAGAATACAGAAAATATGTACAGTGTTGTTACACAATGATTTATTGTTTAGAGAAAGCAATACGTTGAGTGACGAGCAGCAGGAATACATTAGAAAAACTACCGATCATGTATACGAGCTCCTGACTGAGGTTCCTCCAGATGGAAAGGAGTTTGTTGAATCGGTCAAACATATTTTAAAGGTTAGTTTGTTTTGTGTAATGAAAACAAAATCACCTCTTTTACATAAGGATGTGAATTATGAATTATTTAATTTAAAATATACTTGTAATTTATTTCAGCGAGAAGAATTCTGGAACAAATGGAAAAACGACGGGTGTCCTATTTTTAAGCGCCCTGCCGTAGCACAGCCTATTTCAACAGATTTGAAGGATGACAGAGAAGACAGATTAGACGGCGATGACGAAAAGGAAAAGGAGAAAGCTGCGACTAAAGAATCTTCTACTCCAGTGAAGTCGACCCTCAACCCAGATGCTAGAAGAACTGCCAGATCTGGCGACACTGTTGCTCTCGAAACAGCCACGGACGATATTTCACCAGAATTTGAAGATACTCCGAAACCGAAGCCTAAGAAAAAGCGACGGCATTTAGGCGATATCATTAAGGAAGCATCAGCCAATAACAAATTTTTACTCGGAAAGTAAGTTTATAACTTCAATTAACTAACCGTCAAACGAATTTGGATTTGTAGTAATGGAAATGACAAATGCTAGTTCCGAGTTGACCAGATTATGGAATATATGCCCGGACAACTTGGAAGCGTGCCGTGCAAAGGCAAGAGACTTCATGCCACCCATAGAGACGTATTTTGCTGAAGCTATGAAAGAATTGGACCCGGAAGGCACGCCGCTTCCTGATCCTAAGAAGGGCTTGAAACAGAAAAAGTAATAAAATCTCTTTAACAATCTTTGTAAAGTGCACTTTATAATTTGTGTATAAAGTTTTTAACTTCATTTTGTATATTTTGCGTTCAGGATATTGGGAAATGCAAGTTTCGGATGGCGGGCACTGAGGCTTTTGGCAAGACGTAGCCCTTACTTCTTTCAAGTAGTTAGTGGCTCGCCGATTCATCCACTTCAAAATTACCTGGAATACACGCTAAGGAAAATTGCAGTTGATTTGGAGGTTCCACTAATTGTGTCCGCAGATGGGATTAATGTAAGCGTAGTCTTTATGACTTGCTACGACTGAATTGAGGTTAGTGAAACAGATTAGTGAACTATTTTTCTTTTGCTCTTCAGAACGGACATTCACTTCATACATCACTCACCGGAAATACGTGCGCTCATGTAGATGCTGAGGGCGAAGAAATGGATGCTGGGGCTGATGATGATGAGGAATTGATTAAGCCGGAAATAAAAAGAGAAGATGATGTTCGTGAAGAAGAAGAGGGGGAAGTTAACGAAAAGCTGAGGCCATTAACATCAGAGGAATGCACTGCTCTTGGTAAAAGTTTGGGAGCTGACTGGAAAAAAGTAGCTTCAAAATTGGGTTTCACAGCTGATGAGGTTGGTTTCTTTAAGAATTTAGAAAATTCATCCCTAACATGCTGTTTTTGAGAGTTTAAATAATTCTTTTCTTCAGATTGATTATTTTGAAGCTGAAAGGAAGGACAAGGCAGCAGAATACATGCTATCTAGATGGACAGAGAATGAAGGAGATGATGCAACGGTTGCTGATTTATTGTACACACTTGAAGGATTGGGACTTCATAGCAAAGCAGAGACAATTCTATCTTAAATTATAACTATATTTTAATTCTAGTGTTCAACCTTCGTAGCCCAAATGTAATATACTAATGTTAAGTCCGATTTCGACTTCCCATATATTTTCTTCAAGGTGTAAACAAACAAGTATGTATATCAATTTTTACTTCAAGGACGATTCCACCATAAAAATAAGTTTATCCAAAATGGAAAGTTCCGAATGAATTTATTGAATTTAAAAGTTGAATTTAATAGCATTGAAATGACGGAATGCCATTTCTCTAGTTGCATCGGACAAGCGCGGCAAATTTATTCCACTACTTCTCGTGTAGGAGAGGTTCGGAGCACCAAACCACAGCGCATCCTTTATTAGCACTTTTACTACGAATATTTTGGTCAACTTGTAAAAATCCGGGCACCGGCCGATCCGGGTTTAAATATGGAATTAAGTTCGGATTTAGTAGAGAAAATTGGCAATGAGGAGGAGAAGGTTGACAAGAGATTATCAGTTAAGGCGGCCATGAATTTTCAACTTCTTCGTCCAATTTGCGTGGAAATTATGAAGAATCCTAACATCATCAATTTATCCCATCTTTGCCTGATGTTGAAGGAAAACGAAGTTGAGTTGGAATCACTTGTGGAATATGTCCTGTTTCCTCTCAATGTACATCTGAAGGTTGCTGAACAGTACAGGTACAAGCTTGAGTAGTTTAGTTTAATTCTGTAATGAGAATATGGCATTTCTGTTTGTAGAGAGGATATGCGTATTGCTCTTCATAATTGCTTGGAAGCTATCTTATCCAAATGGGAAGTAAAGTCTTTCGTTCTTTTTCTGGAGCTTTTCCAAAGGTTTAATATTTCTTTGGGATCACTGAAGACACCTATGATTCGTAAGCAAACCTACACCTATTGTTAGAATTAATCTTGTTATTTGCTTGGAACGTGAACTTAAGACACTAATATCAATTTATTTTACTCATTAGTTAACACAGATCTGTCCGAAGACGTGCTTGACCCAATTATTTCAAGCACACTAGCGCTAGTTCAACGAAGTCTGAGTCTACATCCAAATTTGTACACTGAAAAATATGTTCCTGCCGTTGGTCATTCAATATTTATGCTTTTCCAATTGGTCAAAAGTGACACTGTCAAATCTTTAAAGTACGTGTCTTCAATGTTCAATGTCTTCAAAATCTCATGAATGAAATACCATGTTAACTCACATTGTTTCTTAGAATTAAAACCATGCAAGTCATAGAATGTCTGGTGTCGGCTTGTTCTGGGAAGAAGGAAGCTTCCCATCAAGTATATAAATTCCTCCCAGGTTTGGCCAGCAACCTACGAAGCATATGCTCAGTGAAAAGTGGACGTTATCAAGAGGCGGTTGTTCTGGTAAGTGAAAAAGTCAGAGAACGCAGGCACTATCGCATCGGCACTATACTTGTTTTCTTTGCGATATGCTTGACTTGAAGTATTGATTCTTATTTGATTGTTGGAATCATTATTTTAATTTCAGGAAGCGCTCAAGTTATTCAAAATCTCTGTCGAAACTTGTATCTTCTTTGAGAGTAAGGAAACTCTTCGGCTAGCCGACTTAAATCTCTCCGCAGCCTTTAGTGGGATTAGCGAAGATTTTGTCTTGCATGAAAAAATGACAATTCGGGAAGGCTTATTGCAGTTTTCAATTGACCTAATGAATCCTCTCTCCGGGTGATCTAGCATTCTACTATTTAAGGCTTTTGGAAAGAGCTATAAATTAATGTCCTGATTTATAATTTAGGAAACTCCCTTTATGTTCGGAAGTAGTCTGGAACAATCTGCTTATTCTCTGCAACGATTCTGAGTCAGAAATATCATCAAAATGCAGTGCGGTGCTCATTAACTCCAAGAATAAATCTCAATACTGTAACTTCAAATCAACTCTGACTTTAACCCAAAAAGCGGTTATACAAATCAAGAATGGGAAAGATAACGAAAGCATTTTGACGTTGAAGCGAGTAGCTACCTCACTGACGGTTATAAGACTTCAGTCATCTGAGCTTAAAATATTTTTAGTGCCGCTCCTAGAACTCATCAGCACTTTCCTCGTTGGTCAGATTCATTTAGATATGAACAATGCCCCCGACATGGGCTCAAAAGATAATAATAATATGCGTCAAGTGTGTGGAAAAGTGTGCCAGACTTTGGCAGCTGAAGCCGCGGAAATTGACGACATTTTGGAGGAATTGGGGGAATGCATGAGTAAAGTTACACTCGAAGCTGACATTGAAGGAATTCTAAGTTACAACATCTCCGCAGTTTTATTTTGCTTGAATGCTATTTTCTCCCTTTACTTGCCAAGTTGTCCGGTCTCAAACCGTTGCCGGATCCTGGAAGTCAGTGAGTTGACTGGGTTTGCGGAGAAATATTTATCCATTGTGTACTTGAAACCGAAAACTGGAAAACCTAAAGCCTCGGAAGTACCGAATTCTCAAAAGTACATTTTAGCCAAAATGATTTACACGGCTTATGCAGTCGAGGGACTGGGTATTATAGCCCGGATTAATTCCGAATATGTTTTGCCGGTTGTGTTGTACACACTAGTGGAGCAAGCGGGAATGAATGATCTTCAAATCATCTCTGAAACTGCAGTGATCACAATAAAGAAGCTTGCAACGGCTGACAACGAAACAGAAGGAACATTTCTTTCGAAGAACCTTGATCTAATAATGTCGGAATTGAGTATACGAATTATGTATATCTCGAATAATCCCCATTGTCCAAATGCGATGATATATTTGGCAGAATATTTTGACTTTAGTCAAAGCCAGTTTATTGGACTAGTAGAGCAGGTGTTCAGTCGTACATCGGATGAATGGCATGAAGGGAAGAATCAGAGCTTGTATGGGAAGGTTTTCTACGCTTTTTTATACTCTATGTGGAATCACAAGGAAAGCTTGTCGTACCCAAAAGTGAAGAGTAAGAAAGAGTTCCGGGCTAATAATGAAGATGCAGATTTAAGCCTACTGGAACTATTAACAAAATATCAAAGATCTCTTGAATTTGAGGCGGACGTGAATCCTGTGGAAGGTGATGGCAATCGAGATGGCGATAATGGGCAAGAGCAGCTAGATAGTGATGATGACAACGAAACCCAAGAAACCGAGACTTTGGCTCCTGAATTCTCGTTTGCTCTCAAAACGTGCCGTCGAGTTTTGTGTTACTTACCTTCTAAGGATAGGATCGCCCAACTACTTGCAATGGACTGTTTAATCATCGGTGTCAGGTAAATGATTCAGTTATAAAGTATGCATAGAGTATAATTATTGTAAATCTAGGTACAAATTATGTTATTTTCAGACTGTTGGAACCTTTCGAGGATAGTTTGTTGCCACTGGCTCATATCATATGGGCAAATTTAGTGCCCAGGTTTGTGAATGATTTTATAATTCGTCGTAAATTGAAAGCTACTCTCTATTATCTACTCATTTTATATATTATAGATTCGGAGAAAAGGATTACGTCGTAATACGTAAAGCTTTCGAACTTCTTCTTGCAATGGCATCAACTAGCGGGAACTTTTTAAAGAAAAGGATACTCGAAGAGGTTTTTCCCAAATTGGCTTTCCTTCTAAAGACGTTAGGGGAAGAAAGCCGGAAGGTTAAAAATAAAAGTCGTGTCTACTACACTTACACACAAGCGTACAAATTGCAGCTTACCATGCTTCGGGTATTATTTAATTGATAAACTTTTTGCAGGCGGTTTTGCATGTCTATTCAAATTTCCTTTTCTGTATTTAGGGAATGGCGGATCTGTGCTCTGCAATTGAAATTCAAGAACGGGACCTGGATATGGTTGCCACAGGCTGTCTCACGTACCTGGCTATGGACCAACACAAAAATTTGAGGGTGAGCCAAGCCTAAGTTTTCGGAGAACATCAAATTTAGAGTTGGATGGATGTTCTTATCTTCTCTCAAATTTTAGGAAGCTTCTATGGAGCTGGCGTGTGCTCTCGGCGATGGAAAGTTTGGTTCGACAATCTGGATGAAATTGATTACACATGGACTCTGTGACTTTCCCAGCATTGTTCCGCATTCGGAGTTTAAACCTATTCCCCATAATTTTGGATTTGCAGTCCGTAATTACTGCATAGCAAAAAAATTTACTCGGGCATGAATGATTTAATTAGGATTGACTTGTGAATGACAACTCACTCCATCAACTGTCTGTAGAAAATACCATTACTTTTAGGCTCTTCCAATGCTCTAGGCACGCACGCTGTACAGAACATTTTTATTACTGGCTAAGAATATCGTAAATCATTTTACTGGATTGCAACGAAACAATCCAATGGGTTTATTGAATAAATTCTTTGATTTTGCTGTTATAAATCCAGCTTGGTCATATGTAATTTAGTCATTTAGTGCATTGCACACGAAGAATAAGCTTGGGTAGATTATTGCTTTCGCATTGGAAACCGTTACTCTTATGTATCCTTGCAGGTAAATGTGATGTGCCGATTGCCGAGAATGTAAATATCCCATGACGAATGTCAGATTTTATGTGCGTAGTCCCGCATCTGTATGCGTAAGTCACGCGACTATGCAAAGTTTACTTGAGATTCATTTTAGTTGTGAGGACAAAACCTCCTGTACCACTGTTGAACTTAAGCTTATAAGGAAGGCCTTTATAATCTTAATGTTTGCATTTATTCCCATTTTAATTGTAAACAGAGGGAAATGAACAGGGTTAGCGTGAATCAATAATGGCTTAATTACTTAAACGATAATTTGCGCTAATTTGACCCCGCTATGCCTTCCTTTGGTTGGCGGAGTTGATTCTCCGTCACTCACTCTCACAAGTTATTTGTATGGAATCCTGTAGTTGATTGCTTGTCCTTAGATGCTGGCAGAAATTATAAGCACACAAACCCACGTATCTGTGCGTCTGAGAATTAATACAACGAAATCTTGCTAAGTTGACATTGCGAAACATGAGCTCTGTAATCAAAGAAGTATTTCTTTGTGTTGTGATGTGTGCCCAATTGTTTTGCAATTGCTGCTAGTTCCAATGTATGTGGTGGAATGCTCATTTGTAGTTAAGTATGATTTCCTTGCGTGCTAATCGAAGTTGAAGCATACGCTGGTTTCTTTGCTGTCTGTATGTGTTCCGAATTGCAATTCAATAAGGACGCTTGTTACTCTAGTTCAGAAGAATCTACCATTAATAATAATTGTTGAAAAATGTGAGACTTCGGAGTGTTCCAAAAAGAATTCATTTAAGATACATCTAATATAGAGAAGCGCAGACATTAATTCTTCAATAGCATCCAATTTCATACAGAATTCTAAATTCAAACTTATTTAAAAATAGATTTTGCAATTCAGTTAACCTTAAAGTTGCTCGAAAGGTCTTGTTGCCAATTCACTTGCTCTTGACTTGTGTTATTTTACCACTGCAACAACGTTACAAAACCCATTTAGTATTTGCATATTATAATATATGTGAACATGGCATATAGCATCTAAACATCACACGCTTGGCATGTGATGTAATACGTTAATTCAGCACATGCTTGTATTGATTAGTGCTAATAATTAAATCCACATTGAAAGTATTTCATGTAAACGCAATGCGTAATGAGATGGGTTGCGAATTTAGTATCTGTGTGCTGGTGTTGGCAGTCTGGCAGTAGTGAAGAAAGGTGACTGAAATCTGAATAGCATTTCGAAGAGCCCACCTCTCCTCGGCTGTAAAACAGAAACAATGAAGGGCAATGCCATCATCACCTTTTTACACATTGTTGAACTGAAAATGTGAATATTGGGGTGAAGATGACTCCGTTCCGAATTTTTTATTTCGCGTAAGAGTACTACTACACATAAGTCTTCGGCGCTTACAACTTACACATTATGCTTTGATTTGAGTGCAGGTGAACTCAGGACATTGAAAGGGCGAGGTTTAAGCAAAACCCGTAGTCTTATGTCTTAAGCATTTTAATTCAGGCCGAGTCAAAGTCTACCGTAGAACCTGTTTTTCAGGATTTCAAAACTAAAGTCCCTTCATTCAAGTGCTGTATTTAAGTCAATGGATGGGATATAGGATCAGGCAACCACTACAGCGTTTGCAGACTGCAAACCCAAGTTTTGCATGGCAGATCCACAACAGCCGTGTAAACTTCTTGCACATTTGCAGTCGCGTTCTATGTTTTAGCAAAAATATTTGTTAAAAGTTAAGTTCTAAAGATAAGATGTTTGAATTATCGGCTTAGTACACAGCAAAAGGGCAGAATAGTTCAGAAATCTCAAAAATAGTTTCACCTGGTTATTTTGTTGATTAGATTTTATTAGGTTGACCAACTGGGAACCTTCAAATCAATGTCTTTGATCTCAGTACATGTATTCATCGATGCATCATATTCATACTTTATGTTATCTATGTGCTCTAGTATCAGGCAAACTTGCAACACTTTCTCCACTGAGCCATTCCTTTAAATATCAGCAAAAACTAATATAACAAAGTTGTACATGCACTGACTTCGAGTTACAACGATTTGCATGCATTATCAAAATTTGAGCAATGTCTAATATATACATACACACGCAGTAATTAATTACATCTATATAGGTAAAGTTGAGTTTTAGCAAATATTTTTTTAGATAAGTACGTAAGATTAAGATTAGGCTCCACACAATTCGTTACATGACACAGACAAAACAACGAAAGGACAAACAAGAATCAAAATCAAGAATGAAAAAGTTGGGCTAGCGAGCCCATGCTGTTGTAATCAGATTATTGGCTAGGCCCCTTTTCAAAACAGTAATTTTAAATCCCGACAAACAAAAATGCAAAATTTTAACAGCTACAATCTATACTCCTTTACTCGTAAAATAAAGCTTATAAATAAAAGTTTATAGGTTAAATATAAATGGAGGGTTAGTCATGTTTACCTCCCTTGTGAATCATTCGCATCGTCTCTGGTTTTCGACTCAGATAAGTTTTGTAAAAAAATCTCGCGAAGAGAACAAAGTACGACGTGTACATGATGAGGCATAGATTAATGTTTGTATCACTCACATCACATTCCAGTCCACTCTGTTTGGCTTGGTATGCATGAACATTGACGACGACACCGACCACCATTTGAATGATTTGTAGGCCTGTAGAACAAATAAAAATTTATTAAATTTACGATTTAACCACCGTTGGAGGCTACAAGTGTCACACAACTTAAATGTTTAAATTTGACGCTATTCACTGTGCACGCATAAACAAATTGCAACAATGCAACATCAACAAAACCATAAAAAGCAAGCAAACGGAGGAAATTGGAGTCAATTGGATTCTTTGTCTCCGGCATTGGGCCAGTTAATTCGCAAATATTATTCTGGTGTTTATTTGCGAATATCCGCTATAAATGTTGCAAAGAGCAAGCCATGCTGCAGCAAAGGTTTGACTCAAAACATAAAACGTGAAGACATAAATTTACACAATGAAATCTCAAACTCAGAATATGACTGACTAGATCAACTTCAAAAACTGCTCAACACTTTGAAATGGTTGAATTAAACCGCATTCAGAGTTTTGAATCCCAAAAATTTTGGAGCACCGTTTTCTCTTTAGACTTAAATGATTTCTTAATCTTACCACTTCTTTTGTAAAACACTTTCAAAATGAAACCAGATTACAGTAAGATAAAGTAAATAACTTACTAGTAATTGCAACGGCAATTGGGCGGGGGATTCGGTAGTGAAGAGCCTTGAGTCCATAGTAGCTGTACATGACAGAGTGGATCACGAAATTCAAAACGATGTACCATCGGGCCGGTGCAATGTACTCGGAGTAGGAATACCAGGAATATATGAGGACGGTAATGTGATGGTACCAATGCAGAAAAATCAGTGGCTGTTTACGGAGGACAATAAAAATCGTGTCTCCCAGTTCCAACACTTTGGATAGAACGAATGCCCATGCCCAGAATGCCCAGACGGAATTGTGCTCGTGGCTGAAATAGAAAATATAACAAATACGACGGTAAATACTTAAATACATGAGATTAAATTGATTTACGCTCCACAACACGCAAAGCGAGAGAAAGTCCCTGAGGGAGAAAAATCATAGTTGTAGTGTCCAAAATTTTAAAATTCATTAATTCAAAAATTGATTCAAGGGCGAAATGTATTCAGGTAAAGCATATTTGCTTAGTGATGCTGCAAAAACATTATGGGGAAAAACTTGCTTGCACTCACTCTTCGTGTTCGTCTAAATTATTGCTGTGCTGGCTTTAAGCATGAGTATATCATTTCTAAAATGTTAACCTCAAGACGCAAGTTGGTGTTCTACCTGATAGCTTCGTGGCTTAATATGGGAAATGCTTTACGTAATTCTGAATTCCCATTCTCACACGCCGAAAACATCTTTCAGAGCTTCGTTCAATCTATATTAATTTGGTGCTGAGAAAACCACCCCCAAGCACCCGTAATTAATGTGAAAAATGCACTTATAAAAAGTTATACCGAACTGTTTATCTGGTTTTTATTACTCTTGTGGAATTCCCATGGATGTCAGGGAAGGAGTAGTGTGATCAACGCTCAACTGCTAAGTAATTAAGATTAAGATCAGATGCAATATTCAAAAATCTCCAATTTTCTTCCATATGAACGGGATGGCGGGGTTCGAGTCATCAAGTCGGCAAATATCTCAAGAGTCAAGAGACGATATCAAGATAATAAGTTTTAATGATTTATAATATTTAGATCATCCTCATAAAAATACGTAAAATCGTTAATTTATGATTTTTCCACTTGATTTCTGTAAGAGCTAAAATAACTCATCTAATTAGGAAGAATGATTTGACAAATTCATCCTTCAAAAAATGTAGTGTAAGTTCCAAGAACCAATTTTGCATACTAAGGAGAAGCGCTTTTTAGCGTTTCAAATGTGATGGCGAGGCCTAAACAACCTTATGTTTTTAATTAACAAGGGACATTCTTTGAATTGAACGCGTGGTTAGATCAAATCGAGTCTGAAATGAGACACTCACTCTACTCCACTACTCGCCGTAAGATGTTTGAGATTTGAAAAAATGCCAATCTAAATTTTGCAAAGCATCTGCCTCGAGCACCAATCACAATTGACAATTAGAGCTTAATGAGTTTTGCGCTTAATTAAATTACGTTGATCTACTTACGTGGGAAAGCAGACGGAATGGTGAAAGCCATTGTTTCTGTTGAGAATGAAAAATGTTTCCGGCACAGTTCGATATGATCCCATGATTGAGAAAGCTGCTAACAAAAAATTCCAAAGTGCCAATACTCCCTTAAGTTCAAATCGTGGTCGATTTTGCATGTAGTGTTGTCCAGCAAATATAAAGATCATGTAGACGCCAATGTAATAAAAACTAGTCTTCCAATTCTCCTCCATCCACTTGTAGGCTCTGACATGATCGAATTTCCCTTCAAATTCAAATATCGTGGAGTAACTGGGCATCGTGACAAATTCCAGGTCGAAGGTTCCGTTCAATCCAATTGTGTGCGACGCCATTTTTATTATCACTTTGTTTACAATTATCTGATTGTTCTTCCGGAATTTGCACTAATTTTTTGGGACTGCGCGGATTTGCAGAGAGCACTGGTCACCTTAACGGCGATTCACCCGTGTACAGTTGGCCGCAATCGTTTCTGTTGAGAAAAACACACAAAAATTGACGTTGAGGCATTGTGGGATCAGAACAAAATGTGAGCTGAGATGAAGGGGAACATTTTACTTTCTCAAGATGTGAGAATTCTGTAGAAACTTGAGGTACAATACTTTTTGAGGAGGGTGGGGCCAAGACTACATATTCTGTACACAAATCGTGTTGGTCGCGGAATGACCTGTGACTCGGCTCGCATAAGCTGAATGGTGGGAATGGTGAAGCAGGGGCTAAATGCTAAATGGTAATGATATTGTATTGTGATGACATTCAAACACCATCAGCTTTGCAATGTCCCACATTTTGATTCATTATCACAATTCAGAATTCGCCTGAATCAAGCGACTGGCAACAAACA
The DNA here is from genome assembly GCA_036851895.1 of Orthonychiurus folsomi. Classification (NCBI taxonomy): domain Eukaryota; kingdom Metazoa; phylum Arthropoda; class Collembola; order Poduromorpha; family Onychiuridae; genus Orthonychiurus; species Orthonychiurus folsomi. Next base: position 44,856 of record JAAXYW010000238.1, read on the forward strand.
TTAGCAAACTCTTGTTATTACCATACAAATTCTTGAGACGAGTACTACTACTCACTTCAGGTGCAGGTGCACCCAAATTGCCATTCCGCGCTTATGGTTGGGGGAGGCCGGCGGCGGCGGTGGGTTGCAATACACGTTTCGGGTCAAGTTATCTGCATTCAGCCAAGTTCCCGGGGTGGTTGACTTACTATATAACAAGCTAATCTATAGTCAATACCAAATTAACTTAGAAATACTTTCAAATGCAAAAACTGTGTCTCCATCTAAGTTTGGATAAAAACAAGGCAGCTCGGATCACAACGTAATTCATAGAAAGTTTTAAAAAAATTGTGTGGAATCGGTCATCCTTTCCTTGAATGTGTTAAGAATTAAGTTGCATTGTTAAAGTGGGCAGGGCAATCATGGGCAAGACACAACAATGCGTTCGTGGATTGGTCTTTGCCCTGTGATGGGGTGATCTCCCCAAAAAGTGGGTTATTTTCTTTGTGCATTAGATTCTTGCGAGCGATGTGGATGTTTTGTTGGTCTAACTTTCGTTTCCTGTAATTCATTCATCTTATGCAATAATTGCGAGCAACAATGTGCCTCTTTAACCTTTTAAGGCCGCTTCTAAACTTGTTTTCATGCACCACAAAAACAAATTATTTGAGCCTGATAAATTATATCGGAATGCCGCACTTAAAATTATAGTTGAATATTTCGGTATTGTCTCAAAATTTGAATTCAGAATCTAGCCCATATAAAACGGTCAAGGAGATGGGTGGTAATAGCCTAGGGGCTTTGTGCAGTTATAGCACAGAACAGAAAATGTGAGAAAGAATTGTGCCACTTGTAAAATTGGTCGCAGGGAAAGGTTCAGAGAAATCTACTGACGCTGATTGGACTATTTCGGCATTGGGTCAAAATCACACCACTTTAGGATATGAGAAACTGTACATTGTTTGCGGACTATTAATACATTTCACACATAAATGTAAGCGGCTGACACTCCACTTGAACCTAATGAAACCCATAAATAAATCTTGATTGTAGGGAAAATCCAAATATCTCTCAATGTCCTAGTGCTTTATTTACCCATTTTTATTTTGCCAAAAAGCCAAGATTATTCACCCATAAACCTGTTGGATAAGGGTTAATAATTGTTGACAAGATCCCTCCAAATGCGCCCTCTGCAAAAGCCAACAAACCCCGATTCTCAACATCCACTTTTCTCTTCCAACCAATAATACAGGGAGACTATACGTGTATTTTAAAAAGAATAACGCAAACAAAGTGCAAATTTGCTAGTGCAAAAAAAAGTACGGCCGTCGTCCCCCCAAGGTAAACCGGACAACAAGGCAATAAAAGACGCGACGGTTGGGTGTTGAACGCAACAACGCTAGACAGAAGCTCCGAGTGAGTGCCCATCATAATGCCCGCCCATCACCATGCCGCATGCCGGTATCCACAAATGCCATGCCGGCCGGCCGTTCGCAAATATGTAAAAAAAAATCAGCTTCGGGTCGGATAGGCAGGCAAGCAAAGGAAAGGAAATGGGAGAGAAGCCGGCTGAAGCATGACCCCCGTGCCATGGCAATATCGATTTTCGGCGTTTCCCAAAACTCATATTATTCCAAGTTCACAAAAGGACGACTTGAATAATTTATGTTAGTTTCCCTATTTCAGTTAACGTCGTCAACTTTTAAAAAGCTTTTATCGAAGTGATTCATCCGCGTTGCGCGCAGCAGTAAAAACGTGGGGTCGGGTCGGGGTTTGTTCACCGCTCAGCCTAGCCGCCGCGCCGGTTCGATCGTTCGGTCCTCAAATTTTGATTTATTAATTTAAAAAAGCACGGTGGCAAATGCTTACCTTCTTGCAATTGGGTGGTTTCCTTCCTTTTCCTTCAATGTTGGGAAAACGCAAATGGACTGAAGTAAGTTAAGATGAACAATCCTTTACTCCGTCACGTCGTCTACCCCTCCGTGAAGTGAAAAACCGTTAGTGGATAAACAAATGCACGTGAGGGAATGAAATTTAGCAACTCAATCAAACCGTACACATTTTCTTCCACAAAATATGAGTTGGGAGAGTTGGAACCGGTAAACCGTTTTTGTTGGGTGAATTTAAAAGGACGAGGAGTACTCTTGGAGTGGGAGATCCGCGGGCGTGGGCATCGACCGGACGACTGACAGACGAGTGGATGGATGGACGAGCCTTTTAATGCAGGGATTCCCAACGTGGTGTGGTGCGACCGATGATGACGACGGCCGAGGGTTGTGGGGATGTGTGGTGGACTCAAACCGGCATGCATTATTTATACGAATTAAAATTATCCGAGTCCGAAACACTAAAATAATAAAAATGCCAAATTAAAGGATGATTAAATTAATAAAGTCTTAAAAGACTAAAATACCGAGCACATGAGCATGAAGCCATGCAGAAATGCCCCTACATAATCCAAGCAGTTCAGATGTAAAGTTAACAAGCTTATTCTTTCTTCCTACATTATGTCACCATATCTGTATGTAAAGTCAACAATACATCACTGCTTCCTACTTAATATCACCACATCTGTATGTAAAGTCAACATTATATCTATTATGCTTCCTTTTGTGCGTAAAGTCCACAATACATTCTTGCTTCCTAATTAATGTGATCACATCGGTATGTGAAGTCCATGAAATATAGTGGAATGAATGCATGGAATATGTGATAAGAATGACAATGATTGTAATTGTTGTAACGTTGCAATTAAGTGGTAAGTTTGTGAATAAAGTAAATAAATACTCTGTACAAATTAAATTTACCATTATATTAGTCGGCGATAAAAGTAACGACGATCAAAAATCGCGACAAAGTTTACACACGATAAATCTGTCCTGCGATAAAATGTCCCCTCGATAAAGAAGACTCGCGATAAGTCGCCGCGGCGATAAACCGCCAGCGATAAAAATGACGGGGATAAAAAAGACGGCGATAGTGTCCGGTAAAGATGCCCTCAAATACCAATGTGCAGGAAGCAACATATATACAGCAATGCACTAATGTGCATCCTTAAGTTGAAAGCAGCATGCTCCGTCTCACATGATACCCTTAAATGGGATTAAGTAGGATGCACAAGCACAATATGTTTTTGCTTCTTACTCCATTCTTACTTGCTTCTTACATGGTTTTCACGGCGATGTGTCCTTGCTTCGTGAGGTGTATGGAGGAAGCATACCGCTTCTCAACGCCGTTTAACCTCAGTCAATTTTAGTCACAGAAGCGGTAGGAAGCGGCATTTAGGTTATAATTAGGGTTTGCATCCCCGGTTCGGGAAATAAAAACCGGGATTCCCAAAATTCAGGTCTCCGGGAATCCCGGGAATTCCCGAAACACACAAGTAACATAAGTTTAACCCTAGTAAAACATTTTTCCTGCGAACGATGGTAATTGCAGTGAAATAAACGTAAATTCGATAATCGAATTGAGTTACAAATGGTATAAAAGTCACACCGTACCGTATTACTTAAGCAATATTCTGGTCTCTATCTTTCGACTGAAACAGGACCTTAAGAGTCATAAGTGATCTAAAGTGCTAACGTTTCAATTTCTGTCTGTTACTGGCTGGTTTAGACGGACAACCATACCAGTTTCTTTTTCACGGGCACAAGTTGAATTTAAATTAATGTTCGACATTTCTAAATTATAATTAGAGGCATGATTAATACTAATATACCTTGTACTAGTAATGAAAGTAAATCGGTGTGTGGTGTTGAACATTTTAAATATCCTCCCCCACCCTGGTTTTAGCCATATAAAAGGTTTGCATTTCAGTTCATTTTTCGGGAAA